>CM038214.1:141803464-141996811 GCA_021442155.1 Cymbidium sinense
AAATAACTAAATAACTTAAACTAAACTCTAGTTTGTTGGCATGAAATAAAGAAAGATCATGCCTACCCTGAGCCTAAACCTCAACCTAAACCAAAATAAACCTAAACTCAAACTAAACCCTAAACTGAGCCTAAACTGAGCCTTTGAGCCCGAGTGAGCTAAGGCTAAACTGAGCCCTGGCCTACATCCCAAACACTAAAACCAAAACCCTAATACAATATCTTAGACATAAAAAAAAGGCCTAAAATAATAGATAAAATAAACTTAACTAAATAGGATGAGCTAAAAATAAAAGATAATGCTGTACAAGGCTAAAATAAACTTAAAATAAACATAAACATGGTAAAAGGGCTTATGGGCTCTAAGAATAAAAGACCAGAACCAGGCACCAAAAAAATAAAATAAAACCTAAACCAAAACCTGATAAAGATAAAACCTAACCAAAGAAGATATAATAAAGATCTAAAATCTAGGCTAGCTAAACCTGAAATTTAAATGAAAACCTAAAGAAATATTAACCAGAACAAATAAAAACAAAAAAATAAACCAAATAAAATAAAAAAATAAAATAAACTAAGATCAGTAAAACCAAACTAAAATACAAACCCTAATAAAACTAACCCTAAACCTTGAACCCTGGGCTATAAAGCTAAAACTTGCAACCATAAACCCTAAAATACAATAACCATGAACATAGGCTAAACCAATAAACTAAACTAATAAATTAAAGTATAAACACTTAAACCTAAAACAAAATAATAAAGAATAAATAAATAAACCTAAATCATATAAATAAAAACTAAACTAAATAAAACCTAAAACCTAAAAGAAAACAAATAAAAATAAAATGAAAATAAAATAAATAAAAAAAACTAAAAAATAAATAAAATAAAATAAATTAAACCTAAAATAAAAATAAAATAAACTAAAATAAATAAAATAAAAAACTAAATATAAACAAATAAAATGAAATAAAAAATAAACCTAAATAATAAATAAACTAAAATAAAATAAACTAAATAAATTTTACTACTTTTCTTAACATAAAAATAAAAAATTCTGTCCTAAACCTAAACCTCTACACTAAAGCCAGTAAACTCTACCTTAAAACCTGAACCCTAAACCCTAAACCCTAAACCTAACCATGAAACTCTAAACTCAAACCCCATATCCTAAATTTAAAAAAAAAAAAAACAAAATACAAAAAATAAAATAAACTTAAACTAATATAATAAAAACCTAAACTAAACTAAAATAATATAAACTGACCAAAATCAAAGCTAAATAAAATCAACTAAATTAAAAAATAAACATACATAAATTTAAAAATAAACCTGTACAATAAACCTAAACTAAAAAAATAAAATAAAACTAAACCCTAAACTTTAAAATAAAAAATAAAACCTACCAACCTAAAAATAAAATACAAATAAAACTTAAATTAAAAACATAAATCTAAACCTAAACCTAAACCTAAAAAAATAAACTAAATAATAAATAAACCAATAAAATAAATGATAAAATAAAAATAAACCCAAATAAAAAAAAAAAGAAAAATAAAATAAACCTAAAATTAAATAAAACTAAACCTAAAAAAATAAAATAAATATTAAAATAAAATAAAATAAAAAACTAAATAAAACCTAAATAAAATGAAAATAAAATAAACCTAAATAAAATTAAAATAATTTAAAATAATATAAAATAATAAACATAAACCTACTAGTTTTACACAAGAAAATAAAATAAAAAATCTGACATGAGCCTGACCACCTAACACTAGGCCTACCCCTAAAACCCTAAAACTGACCACAACCTAAACCCTAAACCACAAACCCTAAAACCTAAACCTGAGACCACTTTATATCTTTGGCTTAAAAGAAAAACCTAAGAATAAAATAAAATAAAATAAACTTAAAAACTAAGATAAAATAAAAAAAGATAAATAAACCTAACCTAAGATAACCTAAACCTAAACCTAAACTAATAAATAAAGATTAAAAAACATAAACATCTAAAAATAAAACCTAAAAATAAACCTAAAACCTAAACTAGAAAATAAAGTAAAACTTAAACTAAAAATATAAAATAAAAATAAAACTTAAAAAAATAAAATAAAATAAACTAAAAAATAAATCTAAACCTAATCCCAAACCTAAAAAAATAAATAAATAAATAAAATAAATAAATAAATAAAATAAAATAAACTATTAGTACTTAATTTTTTTTAAAACCGTACCCTAACCCTAATCACTAAACCATAAATAAGATAAAAGAAAAACTAAGACCTTTATTTTAAAATAATCTAAAACTTGAACCAACTAATGATACCCAGACCCATAAAACCTTGGCCCTTAAAAAAAATACCCAGAAACCTGATCATGAGCCTACAAAATCAAGTTAAAGCCCTAACCAACCCTAGGCCCTAAACCTGACCTGAGCCACTATAACCTTGGGCCCATCTTGGTGACCCTAAACCCAAACAAACTAAATCTCACAACCCTAAACCCTGAGGCCTGACACTAAACTAGGCCTGAAATACAGACCTAACTGAGCCACTGACTAGGAAACCATTAACCACACTAGGCCCTAAACCTCCCTAACCCTAAACCTAGATTCTAAAATTTAACCTAAACTAAATTAAACTAAAATAAAATAAATAAAAAAAGCTAAACTAAAATAAAATAAAAAATAAAATAAAATAAAACATAAACTAAAACCTAAACCTAAAATGAAAATAATAAAGAAAATAAAAAACTAACTAGATAAAATAAATAAAAACCAAAAATAAAGAAAATAACTAAAATACTAAAATAAAATAGAAAGTAAACCTCAAATAAAAATAAAATAAACCTAAAATAAAACAAAGTAAAAATAAATAAAAACCTAAATAAAAATGAAAATAAAAACAAACCTAAATAAAAATAAAGAATAAAATAAAGTAAAATAAATAAATAATAAAAAAAATTAAAAAAAACTATAACCCTAAACCCTAAATCTAACCATAAACCCTAAACCTACAACACTATACCTTAAACCCAAAACCCTAAAACCCTAAACCCTAAACCCTAAAACATAAACCCTAAACCATAAAACCTAAACCCTAAACCCCAAACCCTAAAACCTAAAACCCAAAACCCTAAACCCTAAACTTAAAATTAAACTTGAACCTAAAATAAACAAAATAGAATAAACCTAAACTTAAATTAAAATAAACAAAACTAAAATAAATAAAACCTAAACATAAATCTACAATACATTAAACCTAAACCCAAACCTAAACTAAATAAAATAAAACAAACTAAAAATAAACCTAAGCCTAAACTAAAAATAAACCTAAAAATAAACCTAAAATAAAACCTAAACTTAAACCTAAAAAAAAATTAAAACATAAACCTAAACCTAAAATAAAAATAAAACCGATAAACAAAATAAAATAAAATTAAAACTTAACTAAAAAGTAAACCTAAACCAAAACTTAAATCTAAAAAAGAAACAAAAATAAAAAACCAAAACTAAAATAAATAAATCTAAAATAAATAAAATAAACTAAATAAAAATAAAAAATAAACCTAAATAAAAATAAAAGTTAAATAAACTAAAAATAAATAAAAATAAGCTAAATAAACTTAAACATACTAGTTTACTCAACATAAAAATAAAATAAGATAAAAAACTAAAACCCTAAACCCTAAAACTAACCAAAAACCCTAAACCTTAAATCCGAAAACCCTAAACCCTAAACCCTAAAACCCTATACTTTAAACCCTAAAACCTAAACCCTAAACCCTAAACCATAAAAACATAAAACCCTAAACCCTAAACCCTAAACCTTGTTTAAAAAAAAAAAATACCTAAAGCTAAAATAAATAAAATGAAAACCAAAATAAAATATACTAAACTTAAATAAATAAAACCTAAACTCCTAAAATAAACTAAACCTAATCCTAAAAAAAATAAACTAAAACTAAAATAAAGACCTAAACTAAAAAAAAAAAAAATAAACCTAAAACCTAAACCATAAACCCTAAATCCTAAACCCTAAAACCATAAACCCTAAAAGCTAAACCTAAACCCACAAAACACCAAACCATAACATACCTAAATCCAACCCTAAACCATGTTTTAAAAAATACCTAAAGCTAAAATAAATAAAATAAAATAAACCTATGCTAAAAAAAAACTAAACTTTAATAAATAAAACATAATCCTAAACATAAAATAAACTAGACCTAAACCTAAACCTAACCTAAATAAAATAAAATAAACTAAAAATAAACCTAAACCTAAGCTAAAAAATAAAACCTAAAACTAAACCTAAAATAGAAACTTAATACCTAAACTTACAAAAATAAAATAAAAACCTAAACCTAAACCTTAAAATTAAAATTAAAATCTAAACCAAAAAAATAAAATAAAAATAAAACTGAACTAAAAAATAAACCTAAACCTAAATTAAAACCTATAAAGAAACTAAATAAAAATAAAATAAAATAAACAAAAAATAAACTAAATAATTCTAAGCATACCTATTTACTTAATTTTAAAGATGATTAATAATTAAATTAAGCAAAATAAAATAAACCTAAACCTAAACTATAATAAACTAAACTAGAATAAATAAAACTTGAACCAAAACCTAAATAAACTAAACCTAAGCTAAATAAAATAAAATAAACTAAAATAAATAATACCTTAAAATAATCTAAACTAAAATAAATAAAAGCTAAACATAAACCTAAACCCTAAAGATAATAAAATAAACAAAAAAAACATAAACCTAAACTTAAAAACTAAAACCTAAAAATAAACCTAAAATAAAAACCTAAAACCTAAACCTAAAAAAAAGAAAAGAGAACCCTAAACCTAAAACTAAAATTAAAAAAATAAAACCTAAACCTAAAAATAAAATAAAAAATAAAACTAAACTAAAAAAAAATGTAAACCTAAATCTAAACCTAAAAATAAACAAAACAAATAAACCTAAAATAAATAAACTAAACTAAATAAAAAACAAATAAAAATTAAAATAAAACTAAAATAAAATAAAAATAAACTAAATAAACTTAAACCTTCGGTTTGTAATTTAAAATAAAAAAACTCCCTAAACCCTAAAATTAAAAAAAAAAAGATGTCATTTATTTTAAAAATAATCCTAAACAAAAACATGAACCTTAAACCTAAAACCTCCTCATTAAACCCTAAAAACCCTAACTTAAATGCAAAACCTACCCTACCTAAACCCTAAATACAAACCAAAACCCTAAAACCCAAACCCAAAATCAAAAATATAAACCACTAAGCTAAACCTAAACCCTTAAACCCTAAATACAAACACTAAACCCTAAACCCCAAACCTACTAGGCCTAAAATAAAAGCTGAAACTATAAACCCAAAACTATAAACCAAAACTAAACTAGCCAAAAACATGAAAACCTAAAAACCTAAACCCTGGACCACCCTAAACCTAACCTACCCTGACCACTACCCTAAACCCTAAATACTAACCTTAAACTTGCTACCTTAAACCCTAAACCTAAACCCTAAAACTAAACCCTAAACCCCAAACTAAACTAAACCTAAACCCCTAAACCAAAAAAGTAAAACTTAAAACTAAATTAAATAAAACTTAAAAATAAAATAAATAAAAAAACCTAAACCAAGATAAAATAAAAAGAGAAAATAAAATAAAAACATAAACCTAACATAAACCTAAAGCTAAACTTTAAAAAAAATTAAAATAAAAAAACTAAACTAAAATAAAATAAATAAAAACCAAAACTAAACTAACAAATAAAAAACCTAAATAAAATAAAAATTAAACATAAAATAAAAGTAAAATAAAATAAAATAAAAAATAAATAAAACTTAAATAAAAATAAAATAAAATTAACATATAAAATAAGAAATAAAATATACTAAAATAAAAGATAAATAAACTAAACTAAACCTCTAGTTTAACATAAAAAAACCCTAACCCTAAACCCTAAAAAACCATAAACCCAAACCCAAAACCCTAAACCCTAAACCCTAAACCGTAAAGCCTAAACCATAAACCCCCAAACCTACAACCTAAACCTAAACACTAAACCCTAAACCTAAACTCTAAACCCAAAAACCTAAAAAACTAAACCTAAACTAAACAAACCTAAAAATAAAAATAAAATCCAAACCTAAATAATAAAATTAAATTAAATAAAAAAAAATTAAACTAAAGCAACCTAAACCACCTAAACCTAAACCTAAAATTAAAATAATATAAAAAATAAAATAAATAAAAACCAAACTAAGCTAAGATATAAAATAAACCTAAATAAAACATAAATAAAATAATAACTAAATGTAAAATAAAAATAAAATAAACCTAAAATAAAATCAAATAAAAATAACTAAAAATCTAAACCTGAAATAAATAAAATAAAATAAACCCAAATCTAAACTAAAATAAACTAAACTACAATAAATAAAATCCTAAACCCTAAACTTAAAATAAACTATACCTAAACTCTAAAATTAAAATAAAAAAAAAACTAAAATAAACCTAAACTAATAAATAAAACCTAAAAATAAACCAAAAATAAAACCAAAACCTAAACCTAAAAAAAATAAAATGAAAACCTAAACCTAAAAGTAAAAAAAGAAACCTAAACTTGAAAAATAAAATAAAAGTAAAACTAAACTAAAAATAAACATAAACCTAAACCTTAAAAATAAACTAAATTAAAAAAATAAACTAAAATAAATTAACCTAAAATAAATAAACTAAACTAAGTAAAAAAAATAAACCTAGATAAAAATAAAAAATAAAAATAATAATAAATTTAATAAACTAAATAAACCTAAACTTACCATTTTTTGTAATTAAAAAAACTTCTAAACCCTAAAACCTAAACCAAACCCTAAACCCTAAATCCCAAATCGTAAACCCTAAAACTAATCATAAATCTTAAATCCTAAATGTACAATGGTAAACTTAAAACTCTAAACCCTAAACCCTAAACTAACCCTAAACCCTGAAGCCTAAACCATAAACCCTAAATAAAAAATAGATTAAAAATAAATAAATAATCTGACCACAATGCTAAACCTAAACTAAACCTAATCATAACTAAACCCTAATATCTTAAACACTAAACCTAAAACCTAAACCTCAACCCTAAACCCCACCAAACCTAAACCATCCAACCTAAACCCTAAACCAAACCAACCCTACCTATTGTGACCCACAAACCCTAAACCACAAAGCTAAAACACTACCCTCTAACCCCACCCACCTTCTAAACTCTAAACTCTAAAATCCTAAACCCTAAACCCTAAACCCTAAAAACCTAAGAACCTAAACATAAACTAATCAAAACTTAAAAATAAAATAAATAAATAAACCAAAACCTAAAAATAAAAAAATAAACTAAAAAAATAAATTAAAAAAATAAATTAAAACCTAAACTAAATAAAAAAGACCTAAGAATAAAAAACATAAATAAAATAAAAACTAAATAAATATCTAAACCTAAAAATAAATAGAAAATAAAACCAAAACCCTAAACTAAAAAAATCTAAACCTAAAATAAGAATACAATAAATAAAATAAAATAAACCTAAACCTAAACTAAAATAAATAAAACTTGAACCTAAACATGAAATAAACTAAACCATAACCCTAAACTGAATAAAAAAATAAACTAAAAATAACTCTAAACCTAAATTAAAAAAGAAATTTAAAATAAACCTAAAATAAATACCTAAAACCTAAACTAAATAAAACCTAAATATAAAATAATAAAAAACCCAAACCTAAATAAAATAAAAAAATAAATTAAAATAAAAACATAAACTACAACCTAAACCTAAACTTAAACCCAAAGAAAATAAAATAAAATAAATAAAACTAAGCTAAAATAAAATAAATAAAAACCTAAACTAAACTAAAAAATTAAAAACCTAAATAAAATAAAAACTAAACCTATAATAAAAATGAAATAAACCTAAAGTAAAATAAAATAAAAACTAAATAAAACCTTAAACCTAAAAAATAAAACCTAAAAATAAATAAAAAATAAAACCTAAACTAAAAAAAAAACCTAAACCTAAAATTGAAATAAAATAAACCTAAACCTAAACTAAAATAAACTGAACTAAAATAAATTAAACCTAAACCTAAACCTAAAATAAATTAAACTTTAACCTAAACCTAAACTAAATAAAATAAAATAAGCCAAAAATAAACCTAAACCTAAGCTAAAAAATTAAACCTAAAAATAAACTTAAAATAAAAACCTAAAAACTAAACCTAAAAATAAAAAAATAAAACTTAAACCTAAATAATAAAATAAAAATAAAATTAACATAAAACATAAATCTAAACCTAAACCTAAAAAAAATAAACTAAATTAAGAAATGTAAACTAACATAAATAAACCTAAATTAAATGAACTAAAGAAAATAAAAAAATAAAAAAATTAACTAAAATAAATAAAAAATATAAATAAACCTAAACCTACCAGTTTACTTAATTTAAAGAAAATAAAATAATATGAAAAAAACCCTAACCCTAAAAATATCCCTAAACCTCAAACCAAACTCTAAAACCCAAAAAACCACCTACAAAAACCTACAATACTAAACCCCAAACTAACCCAAAAGTAAAACCCTAAATAAAATAAATAAATAAAATAAAACAAACTGCCTAAACCTAAACCCTTAATCTAATGCTAAACCCTAAAAACCCAAACCTAACCTAAAACCTATAACCCTAAACCCTTAACCCTAAACCTTAAAATCCTAAAAACCTAAACCTAAACTAAATAAAACCTAAAAATAAATTTAAAAAAAAAAACCTAAACCTAAATGAAATAAAATAAAAACCTCAACAAAAACCTAAACTTAAACTTGAACATAAACCTAATCCTAAAGCTAAAATTAAAATAAATTAAAAAATAAAAACTTAACTAAAATAAAATAAATAAAACTAAACTAAAAATTAAAATAAACCTAAAAATAAAACCTAAATTAAAATAAAACTAAACATAAGATAAAATAAAATAAACCTAAAAATAAATAAAATATAAAACCTAAACCATAAACTAAAAAGAAAACCTAAACTTAAATTAAACAAAATAAAATATACTTATACCTAAATTAAGATAAAGTAAACTAAAATAAATAAAACCTTAACATAAACCTAAATTAAACTAAACCTAAACCATAAAATAAATAAAATAAAACAAGTTAAAAATAAACCTAAACCTAAAATTAAACCTAAAATAAAAACCTGAAACCTAAACCTAAAAAAATAAAATAAAAACCTAAATCTAAACCTAAAATTGAATAATAAAACCTGAACTTAAAAAATAATATAAATATAAAACTAAACTAAAAAATAAAAATAAACCTAAACCTAAACGTAAAAGATAAACTAAAATAAAATTTGTAAATTATAAAAAATAATACTAAAATAAATTGAATAATAATAAAAATAAACCAATATAAAAAATAAAAAAAAATAAACTAAAATAAATAAAAAATAAACTAAATAAACTAAACCTATCATTTTCTTAGTCAAAAAACCAAAAAACCCTAAACCTAAGCTCAAATCTAAACCCTAAACTCTAAAACTAACTCTTTAAACTAAACACAACCCTAAAACAAAAAAATCCCAAATCTTAAACCCTAAATAAAGAAATATAAAATAAATTAAAATAAAACCCTAACCTAAACCCTAAACCCTTAACCCATACCCTAAACCCTAAACCTAAACCTAAACCTAAAACCACACCCAAACCCTAAAAAAACTCTACCACACTACAACCTGACCCTAAATCCTGCCACTAAATTAAACTCCCTAAACCCTAAAACCTAAACCCTAAAGCTAAAGCTAAACCTAAAATAAAATTAAAACCTAAAATAAAATAAATAAATAAACCTAAACTAAAATTAAAAAATAAAAGAATAAAACATAAACTAAAACCTAAATCTAAACTTAAAATAAAAAAAAACTAAAATAAAATAAATAAAAATCTAAACTAAATTAAAATAAAAACATAAAATAAAACTAAACCTAAAAGAAAATCAAATAAAATAAATAAACCTAAAAACCTAAAATAAACAAAAGATAAAACCTAAATCTAATCTAAAAAACCTAATCCTAAAATAAAATAAAGTAAACTTAAACCCAAACTAAAACAAATAAAACCTAAACCTAAACCTAAAATAAACTAAACCTAAAGCTAAACTAAAATAAAATAAAATAAACTAAAAATAAACCTAAACCTAAATTAAAAAAATAAAACCTAAAATAAACCTTAAAAAAAACCTAAACATAAACCTAAACCTAAAAATTAAAATAAAACCTAAAACTAAAAAAAACAAAATAAAACTACTAAAAGATAAAAAACCTAAACCTAAACTAAACTAAAATAATAATAAACTAAACTAAAATAAACAAGATAAATATACTTAATAAAATAAAATTAACCTAAAATAAAATAAAATAAATAAAATAAACTAAAATAAATAAAAAATAAACTAAATAAACAAAATAAATCTAAACCTACCAATTTACTTAAAAAAATTGTAAGCCCTAAATCCAAAACCTTAAACACTAAACCCTAAACCCTAAACATTAAAAAACCCTAAACCCTAAACTCTAAATCCTATCCATATACCCCCAACCCAAAAAGCATTAACCCTAAAACCCTAAACCCTAAACCCTAAACCCTAAACCCTAAACCCTAAACCTAAAAAAAACCCAACCAGCCACAACCTAAACCTAAGCTAACTACAAAAAAAGTAAACTTAAACCCTAAGAATGGGCAGAACCTTGATGGCAGGAACATCATCATCAACTAGGCTAAGTTTAGATCCATCGGTGGAGGCGAACATGGATGCAACCGTTATCACAGTGGTGGTGGGGGATGTGGAGGTGCTGGTGGGTTTAGAGGTGGTGGTCGGAGTAGTGGTAGTTATGGAGGTCAGAGGAGTGGCGAAGGTTACATCCATGGTGGTGGCAAAGGGAGAGATCGGGGTTATGATGGTGGATCCCTGGTACTCAACTTGTTAGGGTGGTTTTGATGGGAACTAGAGAAACTAAATAATAGCCAATTCGATCAACTACTTATGGAATTATTTCTTTGCAGTAGAGACGATTCTAGTTATCTAGGATTTTTTATTTTCTCTATGCGTGCTCATTTTTGATCTAAATAAAAAAATAAACCTAAACCTACCAGTTTACTTAATTTTTTAAAAAAAATCTAAATGCTAAACGCTAAACTATAAACACTAAATCCTAAACCTTAAACCCTAAAACTAACCCTAAACCTTAAAAAATCATAAACTCTAAACAAACCCTAAACAACCCTAAAACCTAAAAACCTAAACCTAAACTAAATAAACCTAAACTAAAATAAATAAACCTAAACATAAATAAAAAATAAAATAAAAAAAATCAGAACTAAAACCTAAACCTAAGCCTAAACCTAAATCTAAAAATAACATAAATAAAAACCTAAACTAAACTAAAAAATAAAATAAAACTAAAAATAAAAAACCTAGATAAAGTGAAACCTAAACATAAAATAAAAATAAAATCAATCTAAAATAAAATAAAATAAAAACTAAATAAAAACCTAAGCCAGAAAAATATACCTAAAAATAAAACCTAAAAAAAATAAAAAGTAAAACATGTACCTTAAACTAAAAAATAAAAACCTAAACCTAAAGTAAACAAAATAAAATAAACCTAAACCTAAACTAAAATAAAACCTAAAAGAAACCTAAAATAAAAATGAAAACTAAATAAAATAAACTAATTATACAAAAAATAAATAAATAATAAAACATAAACCCTAAATTAAAAAAAAAAACTAAACCTAAAATAAAAATGAAATTAACAAAATAAAATAAACCTAAACCTAAACTAAAATAAATAAAACCTAAACCAAAATCTAAATCTAAAATAAATAAAATAAAATAAACTAAAAATAAACCATAAATTAAAATCTAAAACTTAAACCTAAAAAAATAAAATAAAAACCTAAAGTTAAAAATAAAAAATATGACCTAAACCTAAAAAAAATACTCAACTAAAAAATAAACCTAATGCTAAACCTAAACCTAATATATAAACTAAAATAAATAAATTAAACTAAATAAAAATTTAAAATAAACATAAATATAAATAAAGAATAAAATAAACTAAATAAACCAAAACCTACCATTTTACTTAATTAAAAAAAACACTAACCCTAAACCATAAACCATAAACCCTAACAACCCCAAAGCCTAAACACTAAACCCTAATCCCTAACCCTAAACCATAAACCCTAACACCATAAACCCTAAACCCTAAACCCTAAAACCTAAAAACCTAAACCTAAATTAAATAAAACCTAAAAATAAAATATATAAAAAACCTAAACCTAAATAATATAAAAAATAAAAAAAAATAAAACCTAAACTATAACTAAACCTAAACTTAAAAATAAAAAATTAATTAATAAAAATAAATTAAAATAAAATAAATAAAAACCTTAATAAAACTTAAAAATAAAATGAATCTAAGAATAAAATTACCCAAATAAAATAAAAACTAAACATAAAATAAAAACCAAATAAACCAAAAAATAAAATAAAATAAAAACAAAATAAAAACCTAAACCTAAAAAATAAACCTAAAATTAAATAAAAAATAAAACCTAAACCCTAAATAAAAAAATTAACTTAAACCTAATATAAAAATAAAATAAACTTAAATCTAAACTAAAATAAACTAAACTAAAATAAATAAAACCTAAACCAAAACCTAAAATAAACTAAACCTAAACCCTAAACTAATTAAAATAAATTAAATTAAAAATAAACCTAAACCTAAACTAAAAAATAAAACTTAAAAATAAACCTAAAATGAAAACATAAAACCTAAACCTAAAAAGATAAAATAAAAATCAAAACATAAACCTAAAATTATAAAATAAACCTAAACCTAGAAAATAAAATAAAAATAAAACAAAACTAAAAAAAACATAAAGCTAAATGTGAACCTAACAAATAAACTAAAATAAAAAACCTAAAATAAAATAAATACATTAAACAAATAAAATAAACCTAAATAAAAATATAAACTAAGCTAAATAAACTTAAACCTACCAATTTACTTTTAAAAAAAAAACCTTAAACGCTGAACCCTAAGCCCTAAACACTACATCCTAAACCCTAAACCCTAAACCTTAAATGTTAAACCCTAAACTGGCTCTAAAGCCTAAACCCTAAACCCTAAACCCTAATCCATAAACCCTAAACCCTAAAACCCTAAATGTTAAAGCATAAACTAACCCTAAACCCTAAACCCTAAAAACCTTAAACCCTAAATCCTAAACCCTAATCTAAACCTAACTTAACCTAAACCCTAAACCTTAAACCCTAAGAACCCTAAACCCTGAAGCCTAAACACTAAACCCTAAACCCTAACCTTAAACCCTAAACCTTAGAACCCTAAACCCTAAGCCATATGCTATAAACCCTAAACCCTAAACTCTAAACCCTAAAAACCTAGAAACCTAAACCTCAACTAAATAAAACCTAAAAGTAAAATAAATAAAAAAACCTAAGCCTAAATAAAATAAAAAAAATAAAAAAATTAAAACCTAAACTAAACTTAAACCTAAAACTAAAATAAACTAAACTAAAATATATAAAATTTAAACTAAACAAATAAAATTAAAATAAACCTCCGAATAAAAAACTAAATAAAATAAAAATGAAATGTAAAATAAAAATAAAATAAACTTAAAATAAAAGAAAAGAAAAACTAATCAAAAACCTATACCTAAAAAATAAACCTAAAAATAAAACCTGAAAATAAATAAAAAATAAAACCTAAACCCTAAACTAAAATAAAACCTTAAAACTTAAAAAACCCTAAACCCTAAATTCAAAACCCTAACCCTAAACCCTAAACCCTAAAAGCTTAAACCCTAATACCCTAAACCCTAAACCCTAAACCCTAAGCCCTAAACCCTAAACCCTAACCCTAAACACTAAACCCTAAACACCAAACCCCAAAACTTAAACCTAAAGTAGCTAAATAAATTAAAAATAAACCTAAACCCTAAAACTAATAAACCTAAACTTAAACCTAAACCCTAAGAATGGGCAAAACCTTGACCGTAGGAATGTCACCATCAACCAAGCTCAGTCTAGATCTAGTGGTGGAGGCGAAGGTGGAGGTGGCTACATCAGTGGGTGTGGGTTCTAGAGTGGTGGATAGGAGGAGGAGTGGTCGAGTGGTGGTTATGGAAGTAGGAGGAGCGACGGAGGTTATAGCCATGGTGGTGGCTGAGGAAAATATTGGGGATATGATGGTGGATCTCACGACTCAAGAGGTGAGGTGGTTCTGATGGGAATTGGAGAAACTAAAGAATAACTAATCTGATCTGTTGCTTATGGAACTGTGTCTTTATAGAGATACTTCTAGCTATCTAGGGTTTTGGATTTGTGCTATGTGTTCTCCTTTTTTATCTATGTCATCGCTTATGTCTTAGAAAACTTGGTGTGTTACTTTGTTGATGAAATTGAAAAAAGAAATGTTGAATCTAAATTTATTCTCTATTAAAAAAACTAAAACCCTAAACCCTTAAATAAAACCTGAACCCTAAACCTAAAACCTAAACTTGATAATTTGGTAGAGCATTTTGTTGTGCTAGCTGAAACTTTATTGATCCTTTTGGATTGGACTTGTTGGTTCTGGTGGTTGGTGGCTACCTTTGGCCCGCTTTTATGTGGTTATTTTATCTTTTAGTGATTTGCACTAGTTACAACTTATGTTTCCTTCTGTTGATGGTTTCATTTATGAGCTATTTAGTCATTTGTGGTTGCTCACCCTAGTTTGGCTTGGTGGCTACTTATTTTTGGGACTTTGGCTTGAGGGCTCATATCTTGGTTTTGTTGGTTGTTTCTTTATTAATTGGCATTGTCGGTGTTTGTGATGGCTGTTCTAGTTTTCCGGTTTGGAGCTTGGATGGGTATTTGGTTAATGGTTGGTGTTCGACTTTGTTCTAGCCTCTCTGGGTTATTATGACTGTGTGGTTTTTTTGTTTGGTGTCGCTAGTCGTTGTGGTTGATCTTTATTTAATGTCAGATCGGAACTCTATGGACTGTTGGCCTTGGATGTTTGCTTATATCAAGTATCTTGACTATGATGGCATTGATGTTACTCACCTCTTATTTTTGGTTGGTAGCATTACATATGACTGTAACCCTTCTTTATGAAGTTTGGATGCCCATATGTATTAATGCCCCTTGAGATGATCCTAACTAAGCCTGAGCCTTCTCTTTCTTAGCTCTCTCCTTTTCCTCTCTTTATCCTTATCTTTTTTAGCAATGACTTTTGCCTCTGTAGTGTTATGTAGATTTTTTTACAAGTTAGAACTTTACAGAGGGAATGGTCATTGCTCAGTCAACCCAAGTGTTGTTGTTGTGGATCTTGCTTATCTTTCTTTCTCAAGGAAATCATGAACTACTGCTGACTCATTCTTTTACTATTTTCAGGATTTGTTTTAGTCTTACTCCATATTTTTCTCTTATGCTTTTTAGGCTATATATTTGCTCTTTTGTTTTCTCTTCTTTTTTTAATGTACTTAGATGGGGGTTTACCTATCTAGGTTTCTTGTAGCTCTAATAGTAGTAAAATTTTAGAGGTTTACCCCTTTTAAGGACATTATATCTTTTCCTTTTATTGTAATAAAAATCTAACTTTCCAAAAAAATACCCCCAAAACCTTAAACCCAAACAACCCTAGACCCTAAAACCCTAAACCCTAAACCTAAATCTTAAACCCTAACCCTAAACCTAAACCCTAAATCCTAAAACCCTAAACTAACTATAAACCCTAAATCCTAAACACTAAACCCCAAACCCTAAACCCAAAACCCTAACCCTAAACCCTAATCCCTAATCCCTAAAACCTAAAAGTATAAAACCTAAAATCCTAAACCTTAAATCATAAACCCTAAACCCTAGACCCTAACCCTAAACCCTAAACCCTAAACCCTAAACCATAAATCCCAAACCCTAAACCTAAACCTAAAGTAACTGAATATATTAAAAAATAAGCATATACCCAAAAACTTAATAAACCTAAACCTAAACCTAAACCCTAAGAATGGGCGTAACCTGATGGTAGGAACATCACCGGCCAACCGTGCTTAGTAGATCTAGTGGTGGAGGCTAAGGCGAGGTAGCTATACAGGTGGTGGGAGATCTAGAGGTGCTAATATGAAGGTGGTGGTCAAAGCAGTGGTGGTTTTGGAGGCAGGAAGAGCAAAGAAAGTTATAGTCATGGTGATGGCAGAGGGAGAGATCAGGGATATGATGGCTGATCTCGCTACTCGAGAGGCCGGGGTGGTTCTGATCGGAACTAGAGAAATCAAGAACGGCCAATCCGATCTACTGCATACAAAACTCTATCTTTATAGTTGATATGATTCTAGTTATATAGGATTTTGGATTTGCTCTATGCATGCTCATATCTTATCTATGTCAACGCTTGTGTCTTAGAAAACTTGGTGTGTTAATTTATTGGTGAAATTGAAAAAAAAAAGAAATGTTTAATCTAAATTTGTTCTTTTAAAAAAAAGACAAAAACCCTAAACCCTAAACTTGAACCTAAACCCTGAACCCTAAACCCTAAACCTACAACTGTAAACCCTAAACCCAAACTAAAACCCTAAACCTGAAACCTTAAACCCTAAACCCTAAACCCTAAACCCTAAAACCCTAAACCCTAAGCATTAAAGCCTAAACCTTAAACCCTAATCCCTAAACCCTAAAACCTACAAACCTAAACGCTAAACCCTAAACCCTAATTCCTAAACCGTAAAAACCTAAAAACTTAAACATAACTAAATAAAACCTAAAAATAAAATAAATTAAAAAACCTAAATAAAATAAAAAAACCTAAGAATAAAAAACTTAAACAAAATAAAAACTAAATGTAAAATATAAATAAAATCAACCTAAAATAAAAAAAATAAAACCTATACCTAAAATAAACCTTAAAATAAAACCTAAACCCTAAAAAAACTAAACCAAAATAATAATAAAATAAATAAAATAAAATAAACCTAAACCAAAACTACTAAAATAAACTAAACTAAAATAAATAAAACCTAAACCTAAACCTAAAATAAAAAATAAACTAAAAATAAACCTAAACCTAAACTAAAAAAATAAAACCTTAAAATAAACTTATAAAAAAAACCAAAACCTAAACCTAAAAAAAATAAAATTAAAACCTAAACCTAAACCAAAAACAAAAATAAACCTAAACCTAAAAAAAAAATAAAATAAAGTTAAACTCAACTAAAAATAAGTCTAAACCTAAAAAAATAAACTTAAAATAAAAATTAAAAATAAAAGTAAACCTAAATAAAATATTAAAATTAAAATTAAACTAAAATAAATAAAAAAGTAAACTAAATAAACTTAAACCTACCATTTTACTTAATTTAAAAAATTAAAAAAATGTTAACCCTAAACCCTAAACCCTAAACACTAAACCTACAACCCTAAACCTAAACCCTAAACCCTAAAACCCTAAACCCTAAACCATAAACCCTAACTCTAAAACTTAAACCCTAAAACCCTAAACACTAAACCCCAAACCCCAAATCCTAAACTCTATTAAAAAAAAAACTTAAACCCTAAAGCTAAACCTTAAATTAAATCCTAAACCCTAAACCTAAAACCTAAATAATAAACCCTGAACCCTAAATACCCTAAACACTAAACACTAAACCCTAAAACTTAAACCCTAAACACTAAACTAAAACACTAAACCATAAACTAAAACCTAAACCCTAAACTTAAACCTAAATAAAATAATATATAAAACCTAAAATCCCAAACCTAAACCTAAAAATAAAATAAAATAGAAATAAAGATTAAACTAAAATAATAAATAAAAAAACCAAAAGTAAATAAAAATAAAATAAACCTAAAATAAAAAAACCAAAGTAAAATAAAATTAAACCTAAAATAAAAAATAAAGTAAACCTAAGATAAAATAAAATAAAAAATAAATAAAAACCTAAACCTAACAAATAAACCTAAAAATAAATAAAAAATAACACCTAAACCATAAACTAAAAAAAAAACCTAAACCTAAAATAAAAATAAAATAAACCTAAACCTAAACCTAAATTAAAATAAACTAAACTAAAATAAGCAAAACCTAAACCTAAACTAAATAAAATAAAATAAACTAAAATAAACCTAAGCCTAAACTAAAAAATAAAACCTAAAAAAACCTAAAATATCAACATAAAACCTAAACCTAAAAAAATAAAATAAAAACCTAAACCTAAACATAATAATAAAAAATAAAACCTAAACCTAAAGAATAAAAAAACTAAATTAAAAAAATAAACCTAAACCTAAACCTAATCCTAAAAGATAATCTAAAATAAAAAAAACCTAAACTAAAATATATAAACCTAGTATAAATAAACCAAACAAAAAAAATAAAAATAAACCTAAATACAAATAAAAAATAAACTAAATAAACCCAAACCTAAAAATTTAATAATTTAAAAGGAAACCATAAACCATAAACTAAAAAATAAAACCCAAAAATGCCTAAAATAAAAACCTAAAACCTAAACAAAAATAAAATAAAATAAAAACCTAAACCTAAACCTAAAAAATAAAAAAATAATAAAAAACCAAAACCTAAAAAATAAAATAAAATAAATCTAAATTAAAAAATAAATTAAACCTAAACCTAGTCCTAAAAAAATAAAAAATAAAAAAAACATAAACTAAACTAATTAAAATAAACTAAACAAAAATAAAATAAATCTAAATAAAAATAAAAAATAAAATAAACTAAAATAAATAATAAATAAATTATATAAACCAAAACCTACCAATTTATTTAATTTTAAAAATATAAAATAAGATAAAAAATATAAGAAAACCCTAACCCTAAACCCTAAACCATAAGCCTTAAACCTGCAACCCTAAACCCTAAACCCTAAGCCTTAAACTTGCAACCCTAAACTCTATACTCTAAACCCTAAAACCCTGAACCTTTACCTAAACCCTAAACCCTAAACTCTAAACCCTAAACTTTGTTAAAAAAAGTTTAGATCCTAAACCTTAAACCCTAAACCCTAAACCTTAAATTAAAACCTAAAACCTAAGCCCTTAACCCTAAACCCTAAATACTCTAAACCCTAAACACTTAACCCTAAACCCTAAACCCTAACCAATAAACCCTAAACCCTAAAACCTAAAGCTAAACCTAAAACTAAACCTAACCCAAAACCTAAAATAAAATAAAATAGAAAATAAAAAACTAAACTAAAATAAAATAAATAAAAACCTAAACTAAACAAAAAAATTAAATAAACCTAAAAATAAAACACTTAAATAAAATAAAAACTAAACCTAAAATAAAAATAAAATAAGCCTGAAAAAAATAAACTAAATAGAAATCTAAACCTAAAAAATAAACCTAAAGATAAATTTAAAAAACACCTAAATCATAAACCAAAAAAACATAAACCTAAAATAAAAATAAAATAAAATAAACCTAAACCTAAACTAAAATAAACTAAAATAAAATAAATAAAACCTAAACCTAATCCTCAAATAAACTAAACCTAAACCTAAACATAAACCGAAATTAAATCATAAGAAATAAAATAAAAATAAACCTAAGCTTAAACTAAAAAAATAAAACCTAAAAATAAACCTAAAATAATAACCTAAATCATAAACCAAAAAAAAAATAAAAATAAAAATACAAACTTTAACCTAAATCTAATAAAAAAAATAAAACTTAAACCTAAAAATAAAACAAAAATAAAACTAAACTACAAAATAAATGTAAACCTAAAAAATAAACTAACATGAAAAAAACATAATCTAAAATAAATAAACCTAAATATAAATAAACTAAACTAAATAAAAAATAAAAATAAACCTAAATAACAATAAAAAATAAATTAAACTAAAATAAATAAAAATAATCTAAATAAACTACATATTTTACTTAATTTTTTATAAAAAAAACCCTAAACCCTAAACTAAAAAAAAACCTATAATATAAACTTAAAACCTAAACCTAATAAAATAAAATAAAACATAAAATCAAAACCTAAAAAATAAAATAAAACTATAACTAAACTAAAAAATAAACCTAAACCTAAAATGAAACTTAAAAAATATACTAAAATCAAAAACCTAAACTAAACTAAATAAAAATAAAAAAATAAAATAAAATAAACTAAATAAACATAAACCTATCAGTTTACTTAATTTTAAAAAAATAATAAAATAAAAAGATAAAAAACTCTAACCCTAAAACTAACCCTAAACCCTTAACCCTAAGCCCTAAACCGTAAACCCTAAACCGTAAAACTCTAAACCCTAAACCATAAACTTTGTTAAGCAAAAACCTTAAACCCTAAACCCTAAACCCTAAGCTAAAACATAAACCCTAAACCTAAAACTTAAACCCTAAACCCAAAATACTACACTCTAAACCCTAAATCCTAAACCCTAAACCCTAAAGCCTAAAACCCTAAACGAAAAACCCTAAGCCTAAATTAAAAAAATTAAAATAAAATAAAATAAAACCTAAACTAAAATCTAAACCTAAAACTAAACCTAGAAATATAATAAAATAGGAAATAAAAACTAAACTAAAATAAAATAAATAAAAAGCTAAATAAAATAAAATAAAATAAAATAAACCTTTAAAAAACCTAAATAAAATATAAACTAAACCTAAAATAAAAATAAAATAAACCTAAGATATAAAAAATAAATAAAAGACTAACCCTAAAAAATAAACTTAAAAATAAATAAAAAAATTACAACAAAACCCTAAACTAAAAAAAAAACCTAAACCTAAAATAAAAATAAAATAAACAAAAAAAAAACCTAAACCTATACTAAAAAACTAAACTAAATAAATAAAACCTAAACCTAAAATAAACTAAACCTAAACCTAAACCTAAACTAAATAAAATAAAATAAACTAAAAATAAACCTAAGCCTAAACTAAAAAAATAAAACCTAAAAATAAACCAAAAATAATAATATAAAACCTAAACCTAAAAAATAAAATAAAAACCTAAACCTAAACATAATAATAAAAATTAATACCTAAACCTAAAAAATAAAATAAAAATAAAACTAAATTGAAAAATAAACTTAAATCTAAAAAATAAACTAAAATAAATAAACCTAATATAATTAAACTAAATTAAATAAAAAAGCATAAACCTAAATAAAAATAAAAAATAAAATAAACTAAAATAAATAAAAAATAGACTAAATAAACCTAAACCTACCGGTTTACTTTATTTTTTTTAAAAAAAAAAACTAAACCATAAACCTTGAAAGCCCTAAACCCTAAATCCTAAACCTAAACCCTAAACTCTAAACCCAAAGTCCTAAACCTACAATGCTAAACCCTAAACCCAAAACACTAAACCCTAAACCTGCAATCCTAAACACTAAATCCTAAACCATAAACCATAAACCCTAAACCCTAATCCCTAAACCCTTAAAAACCCTAAACATTAAAGTGTAAACCCTAAAACCTTAAACCCTAAACCCTAAACCCTAAAACTAAAACACTAAACCTTAAACTTTAAAATAACCCTAAACCTTAAATGCCCTTAGAACCTTAAAAGCTAAACCCTAAACCTTAAACCATACAACCTAAGCCCTAAACCCTAAACCTTAAACACTAAACAACCCTAAACTTTAAAACCCTAAACCCTAAACCCTAAACCCAAACCCTAAACCCTAAATTGTTAACCCTAAACCTTAAACATTAAACCCTAAACCTTAAAACCCTAAAACCTAAACCCTAAACCCTAAACCCTAAACCCTAAACACTAAAAACCTTAAACCCTAAAACTTAAACACTATACCCTAAACCCTAAACCCTAACCCTAAACCCTAAACCTTAAAAACATAAACCTTAAAACCTAAATCCTAAACCTTAAAGCCTAAACCTTAACCCTAAACCCTAAACACTAAATCCCAACCCTAAACCTAAACATAAAGTAACTAAATAAATTAAAAAAGAAACTTATACAATAAAACCTAATAAACCCAAACCTAAACCTAAACCTAAACCATAAGAATGTGCGGAACCTTAACGGAAGGAACATCACCATTTACTAGGCTCAGTCTAGATCTAGTGATGGAGGCAAAGGTGTAGGAAGCAGTTATCACAGTGGCGGTGGGTGATCTCGAGGTACTGGTGGATATGGAGGTGGTGGTCAAAGAAGTGGTGGTTATGGAGGCAGGAGGAGTAGAGAAAGTTACACCCATGGTGGTGGTGGAGGGAGAGATCGGGGATATTATAAAGGATCCCACTACTCGAGAGACTAGGGTGGTTCTGATGGGAATTGGAGAAACTGAAGAATGGTCAATCCGATCTACTGCTTATCAAATTGTGTCTTTATAGTAGAAATGGTTCTAGTTATCTAAGGTTTTATTTTGCTATATGCATGCTCATTTCTTATCTATATTATCGCTTGTGTCTTCAAAAACTTGGTGTGTTACTTGGTTGATGAAATAAAAAATAAGAAATGTTGAATCTGAATTTGTTCTCTTAAAAAAAACCAAAAACCCTAAACCCTAAACTAAAACCTGAACCCTAAATCGAAAATCTAAAATCTAAACCATAAACCCTAAACCCTAAACTCAAAAAAACCTAAACCCTAAACCCTAAATCGTAAAACCCTAAACCCTAAACCCAAAACTAACTCTAAACCCTAAACCCTAAACCCTAAACCCTAAAAACCTAAAAACCTAAACCTAAACTAAATAAAACTAAAGAATAAAATAAATAAATAAACTAAATAATAATAAAATAAAATAATAAAATAAAATAATAAACTAAACCTAAACCTAAAAAGAAAATAAAATAAAAAATAAAAATAAAACTAAAATAAAATAAATTAAAACCTAAACTAAACTAAAAAATAAAAAACCTAAATAAAAAAATAAACCTAAAATAAAATAAAATAAAAATTAAAATAAAACCTAAAAATTATTTAAAATAAATAAAACCTAAACCATAAACTAAAAAAAAACATAAACCTAAAATATAAATAAAATAAACCTAAACTTAAACTAAAATCAACTAAAATAAAATAAATACAACCTAAACCTAAAATAAGCTAAACCTAAAGCTAAACCTAAACTAAATAAAATAAAATAAACTAGAAATAAACCTAAACCTAAACTAAAAAATAAAACCTAAAAATAAACCCAAAATAAAAACCCAAAACCTCAACTTAAAAAACAAAATAAAAACCAAAAGTTAAACCTAGAAGTAAAAAATACAACTTAAAACTAAAAAATAAAATAAAACTAAAATTAAACTAAAAAAATAAACCTACACCTAAACCTAAACCTAAAAAATAAAATACATAAATAACCTAAACTAAAATAAATAAACCTAAAATAAATAAGATAAACTAAATAAAAAATAACCTAAATAAAATAAAAATAAAATAAACTAAAATAAATAAAATAAACTAAATAAACCTAAACTTATTTCTTAATTTTAAAAAATAAAAAATTCAAAACCTAAACCCTAATCCTAAACCCTAAACCCTAAACCCTAATCTAAACCAAACCTAAACCCTAAACCCTAAACCCTAAGTCTAAACCCTAAACCTAAACCCTAAACCCCAAACCATAAATCCTAAGTAAACTAACCCTAAACCCTAACTAACCCTGCTCCTAAACCCTAAAACCCCAAACCTAAACCCTAAACCTAAACCCTAAAACCCTAAACTAAACCCTAAACTATAAACTATAAACCAACCCTAAACCTAACAACTAAACCCAAATATTAAACCTAAAACCTAAACCCTAAAGTTTAAACACTAAACTCTAAACCCTAAGCTAAACTCTAAACCCAACTAACCTAAACTCTAAACCCTAAAACCCTACACCCTAAACCCTATACCCTATACCATATACCCTAAACCCTATACCCTAAACACTAACCCTAAACCCTAAACCCTCAACCCTAAACCTAAACCTAAAGAAACTAAATTAATAAAAGAATAAACCTAAACCTAAAAACTTAATAAACCAAAACCTAAACCTAATCCCTAATAATGGGAAGAACCTGATGGTGGAACATCAACGAATTAGGCTCGCCTAGATTTATGATGGAGGCAACGAGGTACAAATCATAATGGTGGTGGGGGATCTGGAGGCGTTGGTGGATATGGAGGTGGTGGTTGAAGTAGTGGTGGTTATGGAGGCAAGAGGAGCGACGGAGGTAATAGCCATGGTGGTCACAAAGGGTTAGATAAGGGATATAATGGCAGATCCTACTACTCGAGATGCAATGGTGGTTCCAATGCGAGCTGGAAAAATTGAAGAACGGCCAACCCGATCTACTGCTTATGGAACTATGTCTTTACAGTAGAGATAGTTCTAGTTATCTAGGGTTTCTGATTTGCTTTATGCGTGCTCATTTTTGATCTATGTCATCGCTTATGTCTTAGAAAACTTGGTGCGCTACTAGGCTGTTGAAATCAAAAAGAAGAAATATTGAATATGAATTTGTTCTATGTTAAAAAAAACCTTAAACCTTAAACCCTAGACTAAAACATAAACCTTAAACCAAAAATCTAAATCCTAAACCCTAAACCCTAAAAACCATAAACCATAAACACTAAACCCTTAACAAAACCCTAAAACCTTAAACCATAAAACCATAAACCCTAAACCTTAAACCCTAAAACCCTAAATCATAAACTCTAAACCCTAAAATGTACAACCTAAAACCCCAAACCCTAAACCCTAAACCCTAAAAACACTAAACTCTAAATTTTAAACACTAAACCATACTAATCTTAAACCATAAACCTAAACTAACCTAAACAAACTAAACTAAACCTAACTTAAACTCCTAAACCTAAACACTAAACTAAAAACTAAACTTAAACCCTAAACCTAAACTACTTAAAAAATAAACACTAAACTTAAACCTAACCTAACTTAAAGTTAAACTAATTAAACCTAAAAATTTAAACTAAACCTAAACTTAAACCTAAACCTAAACTTAAACTAATATAAACCTAAACTTAAACTAAACCTTAAACCCTAAAGAAAACTCCTAAACCTAAACCTAAACTCAACTAAACATAAACTAAACTACCTAAACTTAAACTAAACCTAAACTTAAATCACCCTAAACTTAAACTTAAATCCTAAACTAAAAAATCCCTAACCTAAACCCTAAAATAAATAAACCTAAACTATAAACCTAAACTAACTCTAAACTTAACTAACCTAAATCAAACCTAAACCTAAACTCCAAATAATTAAACTCTAAACTTAAATTAAATTTTAAAAATATTTAAAATTTAAACTTAAATTTAAAATTTAAATAATTTAAATTTAACTTAAAATAATTTAAACGAAACCCTAAACTTAAACTTAAATCAAATTTAAACTTAAAAACTAACTTAAACTCCTAAACTTAAATCTAAAACTTAAACTAAACTCAATTCTAACTTGAATCCAACTAAATCCTAACCTAAATTCTAAACTTAAACCTTTAAACCTAAATCAATTTAAACCTAAATTTAAACCTAAACTTAAATTTAAACCTAAACCTAAATAAACCCTATAATTAAATCTAAACCTAAACCTAAACTATTAAAACCTAAACTTAAACCTAAACTAAACCTAAACATAAACTAAACCTAAACCTAAACTTAAACCTAACCTAAACCTAAACTAAAACCTAAACCTAAACCTAAACCTAAACCTAAACCCTAAATAAAATGATCATTACTTCGTTCCAGTTACGTATTGCTTGAAATTTATTTACTTTAGCTTGGGCATCATATTATCTGGTGATTTCCTCTCATTTTAGCTTTGGCTATTTTCTAGTTATTTTGTGCAATTCTCTGGATTCCTTCTTAAATTGATGAGTGCTAGCCTATGTCTTCATTTGACACCATGGCCCCGGCATCTTCCCCATGATTCTTAGAAAACCAAGGATCCTATCGATCCTACTAGGGAATCAACTAACTTGTCTTTGACTACTTTGAAATCATTCAAAAATGTGATGTTACAGTTTAGATTTCTCTCCCTAATATGTAATTTCTTTTCGTTAACCATCAATGACCTTTTACTGTGAGTGCTTTATTTGGTTGGCTGTTGTAAATTGATCAGGTGATGACTACAAAATCAATCTCTTCCTTCAGTGGCTAGAATGCTTGTTGAATTGGACATTACCAAGAAACACCCAAAAAAATCTGGTTGGGATCTAAAAATTATGGTTATATGAAAAGATTTGAATTTGAAAATCTCCCTATCTTTTGTTCTCACTGTAAAATCAATGGGCATGATAATTATGAATGTTTCATTCATCATCCTCACCTAAAAAATAAAATCCCTTTTAAGGAAACTTCTATTCCTAACCCTAGGCCAATCACTATTAAATATCAAAAAGCTACTTCAGAAGCAATGGAATATTTGAATGTTCCTAATAAGGTTATTTTACCTCTTACATCTTCTGCACAATTGAAGGCTTCTAATGAATAATAATAGTTTTTCTAAACTTTCAGATGATGATTCTATTTCCTCTGATTCAATCCCTACATTCTTGCCAACTTTGATTGATGAAAATGAAGATTTGATTGAGAATATAAATGAGGATAATAATGTTATGCATCATTCAAATTCAATGGAGAATATGCCTTTAATACCTCATGATAAGCAGGTTGAAAAAAATGATTCTATTTTCCAAATTCAGGATTATTTAAATTCTCATAAAGATTTGGCTTTGTCTAATAATTTGGTTCATGAAGAGGAAGGGATTGGTGTTTATGCTTGCCTCTTAATAAATATGTTTCTGTTCCCTCTCTTATTATTCCCGATGCTCATTTGGATTTAATAAATTCTAATGTCTTGGAAGAAGGAGAACTCATTTCAAATCAAGAGATTTCTCCTAAATCTAAGACTAATGTTGCTAAATATTTCTCGAATGTTGATTATATAGGAAAAGAAAATGGTTTCCAAACTTATCATGCTAAAAAGAGAAGAAATGTTAAAAATTTCTCTCCCAAATTGCTAAGAAACACTAGATCAGTTATAGCCTCCATCTCCTCTCTTAATTAACCTTTTCTTAACCCCTTTTTAATTCTTTATGTTTAATTTTATTATTTGGAATGTAAGAGGGATTGGTACCCTCTCTATTCGTAACTGTATTAAAAATCTTTATCATATACATAATATTTCTTTGCTTATTTTTTCTGGAGCCTCTTATTCTTGATAACAAAATTAACCATGTTGCTAGAATGGTCAATTTTAATAAAATTTTCTCTAATGTCAGTAATAAGAATTGGTATTTTTGGAATAACTTTGTAGATGTTTCTATTCTTGATGATTTTCAACAAGTTGTCAATGCTCAAATCTCTTATGGTGATTATTGATTGGGCTTAGATCCGGTAGAAATCTTCTTTGGGATAATTTGAGAATTTTGCTACCTCTGTCAATAAACCTTAGTTTGTTGGTGATGATTCCAACATTATTTTATTCACTTTTGAATTAAGTGGTGGTTGCTCTCCTAATATTCATTCCATGGAAAAATTTTCTAATACAATCCTTTATTGTAATTTGATTGATATTAGTTTTAAAGGTTCTAACTATACTTGGTAAAACTCTATACTTTGACAAGGGTTGGATCAGATTCTATTTAATACTCATTGGATTACTCAATGGCATATTACTTTTGTCTATCATTTAACCAAAAACTTGTCTGATCATGCTTCTATTTTGATTTCTATTAAAGATAATTTTAATAGATTAAAAATTTTCTCTCATTTTAGATTTCAGAACATGTGTATTCAACATATTGATTTTTAATGTTGTGGTTAACAATTGGAAAGTTCTTTTACATCATGATAATTTGAATATGGGGATGAATAGATTTTGGTTTAAGCTTAAAAGACTTAAGCAAATCTGGGTTGCTGGAATAAGCATTATTTTAAAATCCTTTTTGATAATATCAAAGATATGGGAAAAATGGTTTGTGAACTTGAGGTCTCTATTATGTCTAATCCTTCTAAGATTAAGGACTAGACTGAGGCGATAGATAAACTTATTAATTTTCAAAATATGGAAGAGACTTATTAGCATCAAAAAGCTACTAGTAAATATATAGTGGATGGTGATAGCAATACTAAGTATTTCAATGCTTTAGTTAATAAAAAGAGAACTTTAAATAATATTCAAAAAATTAAAGATTACAATGGAGAATGGATTATGGAGAATAATGATATTAAGGATTCGGTTATTAAATACTTTAGAACTATGCCAAATAAGAGTTGCTCTTATGAAGCTATTTCTAAATCGCACTTGATTCCTTCTATTACCACTAATGATGAATATGATTTTCTTACTATTATGCCTAATGAAGATGATATTTTTAAAGTTCTTAATAGCATGAACATAGATTATGTTGCTGGTCCGGAGGGTTTTACTAATCAAATTTTTTCAAATTTGTTGGTTTATCATTAAAAATGATTTGATTGAGGATGTGGTTGATTTTTTTAATGGTAATCCTTTTCCTAGATATTTTGTTAGCACTTCTATTGTTCTCATACTTAAGAAAGATAATCCAGACTATTGGAGTGATTTTAGACCTATTAATTTTTGCACCTTCTTCAATAAGCCGATTTCCAAAATTCTTGTCAACAGGCTTCCTTTACTTCATACGATTATCTATCTCAACCAAACTAGTTTTCTTAAAAGTAGATCTATTTCTGATAACATTTTACTTGCCCAGGAATTAATTCATGACTTAGATGCTAAGATTAAAGGTGGAAACATTCCTTTCAAATTAGATATTACCAAAGCTTTTGATAATATCTCTTGATTTTGTTTTCCATATTCTAAATTTATATGGGTTTTTTGATAAATTTACTTTTCTTATTAAAAATTGTATTAAGAATGCCTGGTTTTTTATTTTTCTCAATAGGTAAGATTTGGTCTTCTTTCCTTCTTCCCATGGCTTAAGATAAGGGGATCCTTTATCTCCAACTTTATTTATTATTGCTATTGAGTGCTTATCTATGAGCATCAATGAGTTATTTTAGACAATCCTAGTATGTACTACATAACTCTTGGTGGTCTTCCTATTTCCCACTTAAGTTTTGTAGATGATTTCATTATTTTTTTCAATGCTTCTATTCAACATATCAAGAACCTCAAGATTTGTTTAAATAAATTTGGTAGAGAAAGTGGTCTTTTTATTAATGATAACGAAAGCTATTTTATTATTTCTTCAAGTATCTCTAATAAGAAAATCAATCAAATATGGCATATCATTAATTTTAAACATCAACACTTACCTCTTAAGTACTTGGGTGCTATATTAAAGTCCAAAATGATCATTCTTTGATGAGTTAATTCAAAAATTTTAAATAAAATTTTATTTGGGAATTCCATTTACTTTCCTTTGGTGGTAGGCACACTATTCTTAAGAGAACTCTTAATTCTATGCCTCTTTATTTGATTCAAATTATTATTCCCACTAATTCTACTCTTATTAGAATTGATCGCTTTCTTAATAAATTTTTTTGGGGATCCAATAATTCAATTAAAAGAATGCATTGGACATCCCGGTATAAATGTTATGGTCCGGGTGAAGGTGGTCTTTGCAAACCGTGAAGCTATGACTTTCTTCTCTCTATATTCTGGTAGAATTTTAGAAAGAATGATAGCCTTTGGGCTAATTTTATGATAGAAAAATATTTCCAAGGTAAACAGCCCCTTATCTGTGCTTATAAAGTTGGTGACTCTTTGGTTTGGAAAAGACTATGCTCCATTAAATGGGTTGTTGAATCTTTAATATCTTGGGATATTCATTCGGGCTCTTCTTTCTTTTGGCAAGACAATTGGATTGGTAATGGCTCTATTGACTCCCTTTTTTCTACACACTCTACTACTAGTATCAAAGTTAACTCTTTATGGCTTAATAACAATTGGAATGAAAACAAACTTGAGAACTACATTCCTATTACTATTTTTGACAAGTTTTGCAACATCACTATCTTTTCTAATAAACTTGATCAAATTCTTTTCAAACTCTCTTAGAATGGCGATTTCATTCTTAAAGAGGTTTGGAATTTTATTAGAAAAAAACAAAACACTTCTAATGTTTTCATTAAACTTTGGAACAATATCATTCCCATTTCTTATTATGTTTTAGCATGGAGGAGTTTGAATAACTTCATTCTGATTGCTTTGGCTAAAAGGGTTTTATTTACCTTCCAAGTGCTAATGTTGCTTTCATATTGAAAATGTTAATCATGTTTTGGTCAATGGTGCTATTACTTCCAAACTTTGGATATGGTATGATGATTTATTTAACACTAACTATTTTCATGGCTCTCTTTCGTTATATCAATTTCTTGAAGTTTGTTTCCATAAAATTGTGAAAGGTCATATGAAAGTTTTAATTGCTATTACCCTTATTTAGTTCATTTGGATGTTTAGAAATGATGATAAATATAGAGGCATCCCTATGAACCATTAGGATCCTTGCTAGAATTAAAGAAAAAATTCATGCTTTGTTTATTGCAAATTTAATTAGTAATCTTTATTTTAAAGGTTATAAATTTGTGACTAAAAAATTGGGTATCACTTTCATGATGACCCTTCCTACAAGAGTGATTGTACATTGGATTAAGCCTAAAGAATATTTTATTAAGATCAATACTGATAGTTCCATTTCCCCAAACAAATATGGTTGTGGTGGAATTCTTAGGGATTCTAAAGGTACAGTAATTTATGATTATGCCTACCCCCTCAAAGCTTGTTCTGTTATTTATGTTGAGCTCATGGCTATTAATAAAGCTATTGATATTTGTTTAATCATAGGCCTCTTTAATCTTTGGATTGAAGTTGATGCTCTTCTTTTACTTGATATGCTCAATACTAATAAAATGGGGAATGCTGGCATATTTTATCTTATTAATCACACTAAAAAGCTTCTTCCTTAAGTTTTCTACAAAAATTTTCATATTCTTCATGAAGGTAATGCTTGTGATAATTTCCTGGCTAATTTGGGAGCTGAATTAAATGATCTCACTTTATTTGATAACCATAGCTTACTTAAGCATCTACATGGCCTAGTCAATCTGGATAACACTGGACTACCTAACCTCAGATTTTATCTTTTAGCTATTTTGTTGATCATATTGCTATGATGGTTTTATTCTATTTTTTTGGTTATTTTTTTTGTTTGCTTCCCTCACAAGAATGTGGTTTTTGCTATTTTCTTTAGGGTGATGGTCAATCTCACTTTATATGAAAGCTGCCTTGTTTTTTAGTTTAATTGATTTTCCTATCCTCTAAGAGTACTGATTTTCTTTCTGTGGCTCATGCTAGGCTCATTTTATCACATAGCTAGTGATGTTTTGGGGGTCTCCTGTTGGGTTGTGGCTGTGCCTGATTTTTTCCTACCCCTTATACTAATTGATGTTGGGTTTGCTTCAGGTTTTGGCTACCTGTTACATTGTTTGAATTGAATTTTTGGATGCTATGGTTGGTTCTGCTGGATGCTACAATTTGCTTTTTTAGTCTATTTAACTATTTTGGGTGGTCATTTTTTCATGGTTGTTGTTGGTCTTTTCTGCTTTGTTTTAGTTTTGGGGTTTTTGGTGGTTGATGTTCTCCTTTCTTGGTTTCACTTGGGGGTTTCTACTAGTTGGTTTTTCCCTCTGCCTTGTGGATTGGAGGTAGCATTTTTCTAGTTGTTTCCCTCCTATTTTCTATTTTGTGGTGATTGTCTACTCAATAGGGTTTGGAAGGGGCTTTCTTTCCCTCTGGCCTTGTTCCTTTCCTCGATGATTTGCTGGTTATGGTTGGGTGGTTCTCTTTGGCATTTCATACTTTGGTTTTTTGTCTAGTTAAGTGACTACCAATTTTGTTTCTTGGTTTTTTTGGAGATCTCTAGGTTGGTATGCCTGCTTTTGTTCTTTCCTTCTATTTTGGGCTCTATATTTGGTTAACCTTTTATTTTGGTTGGCTTCTCCCTTTAATAAATTGGAACATCTACTGTTGTGGTTGGTTGTTGGGTGGCAGCTATTGGTCTCTTCAGGATTTGCTTAGCTTTGGTTTTTTCAATTCTTTTTGGTTGTCTTGCTGATTTGGGTTGGTGTTTTTTTTTTGTTGGTTGTTTAATCAATTGATTGGTATGAGGACAGCTGCTTTGTCATTCTTTTTTCTTTCAGACTTGGGTTTTTGTTTACTAGAGGAGATGGTTGTGGTTGTTTTTCATCTATTCACCGGTTTCTTTGCTTGCTCCTTAGATTGGATTTGGTTTCTGAGGGCTGGTTGTGGTTCTCTCTGGCTTGGTGACTTGGGATTGGATGCTATCTTACCTTGGATGTTTATGCCCTGGCTTGTTGTCTTGTGATTTAAGTTGTTGTTGGTATTGAATCCCTCTTATTTATTTTTCTATCCTTGTTTCGATATTTGCCTTTGTCTGGTGGATTTGGTATTTTTCCCGCCTTTGGTGGTGGTGGTTTTGATGGTAATTTTGGATGCCCTCTTAGTCTCTCTATGGCTTTCCTCTCTCTGGTGCAACTTATATTCTACTATTTTGTTATTTGGGTGGAGGTTTTGCCTTTGGATTTGGATTGCTAATGCTCTGGAGATAGTCGTGGGATGTTATTATGCCTTTGGGATTGTATTGTTGGGTTGTGTTGTTACCCATATTCATCTTGATTGCTTTTTTTTCTCTTCCTTTTGGTGGTGGCTTTGGAGTTCTGCTTGGTTTTTTTAGCATGGCCATGATCCTACTATAACTTCTAGGTTATTTTTATGTGATGATTGGCCTATTGTGAGTTTTGGTTGGTGGGTTGGCTACTGGTTGGCTACTTTCTCTGTTTGTTTGGTGCATGACCTAGATCACTATGCACTATTTTGCCTTGGATGGTTTGCTTATATAAAAAAAACATAAACCAAAATAAACTAAAACCTAAACCAAAATAAAATAAAAAAATAAAATAAATAAAAACATAAACTAAAACCTAAACCTAAACATAAACCTAAAAGAAACTAAATTAAAATAAAATAAGTAAAACCTAAAATAAACTAAAAATAAAACCTAATAAAATAAAACTAAACCTAAAATAAAATAAAATGAACCTAAAATAAAATAAAATGAAAACTAAATAAAAAACCTAAACCAAAAAATAAACCTAAAACCTAAAATAAATAAAAAATAAAATAAACCCTAAACTAAAAAAAACCTAAACCTAAAATAAAATAAAATAAACCTAAACCTAAACTAAAATAAATAAAACCTAAATCTAAACTTAAAATAAACTAAACCTATACCTAAACCTAAACTAAATAAACTAAAATAAACTAAAAATAAACCTAAACCTAAACTAAAAAATAAAACCTAAACATAAACCTAAAATAAAAACCCAAAACCTAAACTTAAAAGAATAAAACAAAAACCTAAACCTAAACCTAAAAAAAAAATAAAAATAAAACTAAACAAAAAAAAATAAACCTAAACTTAAACCTAAATGTAAAAAAATAAACTAAAATAAATGAACATAAAATAGATAAACTAAACTAAATAGAAAAATAAACCTAAATAAAAAATAAAACATAACATAAACTAAATTAAAAAAAAAAGAAAATAAATAAATAAAATTAAATTAAACCTATGAGTTTACTTAATTTCAAATAAAAATTAAAAAAACACTAACCCTAAACCCCAAAACTAACCCTAAACCCTAAACCTACCACCCTTAGCCCTAAACCCTAAACCCTAAAACCATAAACCCAAAACCCTAAACCTTAAAACCCTAAACCCTAAACCCTAAACCCTAAACCCTAAACCTCAAAAACCTAAAAACTTAAACCTAAACAAAATAAAACCTAAGAAAAATAACCTAAACATAAATTTAATAAAAAATAAAATAAAACTAAAACCTAAACTAAAACATAAACCTAAACCTAAACATTAAAGTAAAGTAAAATAAAAATAAAAACAATTAAAGTAAAATAAATAAAAACCCATGCTAAACTAAATTAAATAAAATAAACCTAAAAATAAAAAATGTAAATAAAATAAAATCAAGAAGTAAAATAAAAATAAAATAAACCTAAAATAAAATAGGATAAAAACTAAATAAAAAACATAAACCTAAAAAATAAGCTTTAAAGAAAACTTTAAAATAAATAAAAAAATAAAATGTAAACCCTAATGTAAAAAAAAATACCTACACTTAAAATAAATAAAATAAAATAAACCTAAAATAAAATAAAATAAACTAAATCAAAATAAATAAAACCTAAAACTAAACCTAAAATATACTAAACCTAAACACTAAACAAAATAAAATAAAATAAACTAACAATAAATCTAAACTTTAACTAAAAAATAAAACCTATCAAAAATCTAAAACCTAAACTTAACACTTTCTTATATTCATTCCTATTCATTCTTATGTTATTACCTAAGAAGGACATCCATACTTACAAATATAAATTACATAAACAAATCAAACAATCAAACACAAATTGTTGCATCTTTCTTTTTTCCATTCATTTCTTTTGTACATGTATATGTATTTAAGGAAAGTGGTATATTAGTCTAGATAACCCCGGAGATGCAAGGCTTTAAGTATCCCTAAGTAGGCCTTACACCCCTGGTGCTAACAATGGTGACATACTCACTTATGTCTTTCATACATATATGTGTGGATATGATAAATGGATAAAAGAATCCCTCTTTTTCTACTTAACAAAATCATGCATCATAAAATTATTCAAATTTCTCAAACAAATTTTCTTAGCATTCATCATTAAATTTTGCATATATAGATATTCTTAGGATTCATTCACATGCATGTTACACATGTTGGGAAAGAAATGAAGTGATGTGTGTTTTGTGATAGTATTTCAATTTACCTAATCTTAAAATATCTTTCTTTTTGAATAGGTTTATTTAGGGAAAATATAAATTTAGAATTAATTAAAACACATAATAAAATATTCACTAAACAAAAATCAAATATGAATCTATCTTAGAATTTACTTAAAGTAAGGAGGAAGAAGAAGTTCTCTTCTCTTTTCCTCTCTTTATAACTTAGTAATTAATTGTAAGATTCAATTAAACCAAATCAAAATACAAAATAAAATCAACTAAACCAACTAAATCACTTACATGAAATAAACCCTCTAAGTTGAACATTTTCATACTTAGAAAACTTCAATCTCAATGCCTAGCTAAGCATACCACACAAACCTTAAATAACACACACATTAGGCTAAGTCACCATTTCTAGCTTTAGGTTAGGGCGGTGCATGGTTTGATGTTTACTTTTATTTTGTGATATTTTGTTTTAGTCTGGATGTTAGGGTGTATGTGCATAGACTGAATGATAGGGTGATCTAAGTCTAACCATTGTCTTATGTAGGGGATTGTGCTTAAAGGGTGTTGTAATAAAAATATAATTTCTTTTGCTGTGCAGGTGCTTATACCCCTAAGTATAATCCAAAATAGGCCAGGTGGACTTGGTTACCCATGTGTGGGGTGCTAAGTTCAATTTATATATATATATATATATATATACATTCTTGTGATTGTATGGTTTGTTTGACTAATCTCTGTTTTGCTGGTTTAGTTAGATTTCCTTTTTCACATTTTCATGTAATTTCACAATTATGATTTTGAAATGATTCTTATGGGGGATTAGGATGAGCATTGGTCATAAGATCATGTCTTATGTGCCATGTGAAGCCTTTGGATCAACCATATTCCAACTAACCAAAAGAAGAAAGAAGAAAGAAGAAAGAAGAAAGAAGAAATGAAGAATGAAGACCCCCATAACATGAATACCTTGCTTGATTATATTTAATTCATTTATAATCTGGGTTGTATAAGAGTAGAGCTCGGCTACCCAATTTGTTTTTTTGGGTTTGTGCGATAGAGCCTGACCACAAATGATCTTTTATTCTTTTGTGCTAGCTTTATAAATTGGTTGATGTTTGTTTAACTTACATATTAAGATGGCATCTTTTCTTAGTTTATTCCTTGCTTTCATGTATGGCCTAGATGATGATTAGGCTCTTAGGAAAATAAATTCTTTAATTAAACAACTCAAATTATAAATAAATAACTCATAACCTCACCTAAAGCTTAGGTTATAAAATAAGATAAAAGAATTAGCAGCCCCATAATTGGATGGTGTCTTACTTTTCTAACATTCATGCATAAAAAGCATATTAGTTCACTCTTGATTGGAGGGCTTCCACCTTTGCCAGTGAACTTGGCTTGACATGTGAGAGCCATGGTGGAAACACACCTCCTTGTCTTGCTAATTTTGGCCCAGAATCTAATTTCTTAGGCATTAGACATATAAATCCTAAAGCCTATGTCAAATTGATTAACCAAAATAAAAATAAAATGAAACAAAATTTGCATTATATTTAAGTCATTAAAGCATGCCCTACATGATCTAGTCTCTTAGGGAGTGTGTTTAAGAACTTAGTCTCTCTCTAAATAAACAACATCTTAGATATCTTGCAAAAACATTTGACTTTCCTACATATTTTAAAATTATAGGAGGAGTAAGTTGGCGGCCACCCCCAGGCAGTTGTATGTCCAACAATCAAGTGGTTTATCCTCTCTTATGGAGGTAAACCAAATACCCATTTTTGCCTTAGATTTAGGTCATGCTTTTGGCCCTCGCCAAAGCTCACCAGATTTAGGTTCAAGTGTTGCTACTTCCCTGTGGGCTACGAGCATAAATCCTCACCTCTTAGGCATTTTTGTGACCTTATATCATGGAATTATAAGCCCCAGCATTCTAATAAAAATTCAACTCAAATAAATCAATTTCAAAATGTAAAACCCCACCATAGGATAGTTAGGGTGCTTACTAGTCTTCCTAGTATCTTAAGCACCCCCTACTTGTTTTCATTTTGCTTTGATAAGAACTCACTCCTCTTGATCGATCTTACTTGACTTTCTAAAAATAAACCAATTGATTGATAGTCCTACCTTTCAAGATCTTTGGAGATAACAATCATTTACCTTAATCAAGAGTATTCCTAAGGAATCTTGTTCCTTAGGAAGTAATTAACTATGGGGGATTACTATTGTAGGGAACTTAGTGAACCCTGTTTAAAATAAACCCTGCTATATTTTTCATGTAAAGTAGGGGAAGAACCTCTGGTACATTCTAAAGACCCATAGTCCTTAAGAGTCCTTATTGAGGTGATTAGGACCATTGTAGGGTGGTGACTTCTATCTATTGAGATAGTATACCATTCTTCAATATCATACCCAATCACCTTAATAAGAACATCTGTGAATCTGCATGGCATCCCAACAAGGCTTGTTTTATATATATTTCTATTTTTCATTTATCCTTATTTTCCTTAGAAAGAAAAGGGGGATAGATGAAGGTGGAGATATATATAAAATTTTACCACATGCACCTAGGACACTGCCCAACTTGACCCAAAGGGTGGTTGGGTCGGCCATGACCCATGAGAGATGAAATCACCTCACCCTCCCCATTGGAGCATATGAAACCCATAGGACACCCATGATTCCTCCTTTGCAGCCACCTCCACACCTTCAACCAACCAAGTTGAGCCAACTCACCTCCTCCCTACCACCCATGACTCCATGAGATGGTCGAATGGTCACTAGAAGCCAAACCTGATCCCACCCTCTGATCAAGATGAAGTGGGGTATACACCCCCTCATTTTCACTAAAACACACAAAAATCTTTCCTTAGAGCTCTAGCTACCTAAGATGAGCCACTAAAGGGATTCCCTAAGCTCTCATGCTTGTTCTTCGATCAGAAAAATGCCATTTTCATCGGTCTTGAAATAGTACACTCCCATTTCCAACCTAAACTTCCCCATTTTTCCATCAAACTCAAATTAACTTTGCACGTACCTTCCATAAGGCTCATCGAGCAAGAATAAATCATCTCCCAAGCATCCCGAGCACCAAAGGTGGGACTTTGATCAAAGTTGATCTCTAAATCATCAATTCATGGCCTTCCAAGTGAACATCGAGAAATTGATCCAATTACAATGGGCTTCATCTCCACTATATGAAGCTTCCTCAGTTGTTTGAGCTATCAGTCTTGACCTCTGGCAAGGAATGCTTCCAAAACTGATCCTTAGGAATAAATGGGTTGGAGCTTTTTGAAGAAAACTTGAATCTCATGTGATCTTGACCATTGAAACCCATCTGATTGATGTCGTGAAGGTGTGGGACCCTTTTGGAGTTTATCTGAGTTCAAGTAAACTTAGATCAAGTGAGCAATGGTGGACAGACTTCATTCTCCCTCACTCGCATGATGTTAGATCACATACCATCCATTATGTGTGATCAAAATGGATAGTCATGATTAGATCCTCTACATCAATTTGATTTAATCCTATTAAGCTGTGAGATTAATGGTAGCTATTAGATCTTAGATCGGATGGTGGATGAGAAATCCGCCACGTAGGTACTGCGTCGGATAAGTTTCAAGTAGCCAATCCTGCGATACCATGTGGAAAGTGCACCGGGTCAGCATGCCATGTGGCACCAATAGGATTAGGCTTTAATTAAGCTTAATTAATTATTTTTAATGGCTTAAACTTCAAAAAATCATAAAAATAATAAAGAGAAATAAAAAATGCAAATAAATACTTATTTTAAAGGTATTTTAGAGGAGAATTAATTAAAATGATCTTAATCAATTTTGAACATTATTTATGATTTAATCAAGGATTTAATTACAAAATTTATTAACTTAATTAGTCCTTAATTACTTAAGCAATTAATCCCAAATTTTGTGGGTTAATTTAATGGGATGACTTTATCGCTCACTTAATTAGGAAAATTAATTAATTAAACCTTAACTATGTTTTTAAGTTAATTAATAATTAATTAATCACTTGAACAGTAATGAATTGGTTAATTAAGTTTATTAATCATTGTTCAATAGTAAGTGAACTAAGGAATAGGGTTGGGACCCCTTTCCCTAAGTTCCATTCACCCTTTTAAAATAAAATTAATTAAGATTTAACTAATTAATTAAATCACTTAATCAAATTGGAATCATAATCACAATAGACCTTAATTAATTAAATCATGTGGTAGATCTTTATGTGTTTAATAACCTAAAGGAGTTTAATGAAATTATGGTTAGTCCACCATGTGAAAACCATAAGAGTAATTAAGTCCTTTAATCTAATTATCTATTAATCATCAAGCCAATTGTATTAGGCCTCTTTTATTTCTAGGATCATTGTTCATTTTCCATGCATATCATGTTGGCTCATAATTATTTAATTAATTACTTTGAGGTGACATAGGTAAAAGTAATTAATTCATCTAATTAATGCTTCAACTTAATTAACCCATAAAATCAACTTAATTATATTTCATTAAATTAAATCAAATTACAAATGTGGGAATGGGTTTAAAACAACAACTGATGATTTCTCTTCTCTTCTTTAAATCAAATAAAATCCAAAACTTAATTAATAAAGAAGCTTTAGTTTGCTTTAAATAATCTTATTTGATTTGATTGTCCTTAAGAACTAGTTTGGTTGAATGAATCACATGCTTATATTTGATTATCCTCTTTCCACTCATGTTAAATTCGGTATGTCATTTAAATTCATGCATCCATATTTTCAAAATCAAGTAAAGTAAAATATATTTCCTTTATGTAAGCTTGCATGTGTTGATTTAGTTTAATATATGTGTGCCTATTATCACTATTAAATCCAAATGTATTTTTCAAAAGCTTATAAATATATAACAAAATGTATTATGATGCTAGTTATAAATAGATAAAAAATGCATGTGCTTATAGCTTAAGTATGTGAATGTTGAGTTTTCTTTTCTCTATTCATGTGTTGATTTATATAAGATTGAATCATAATGGATATATAGTCTGGACATCTTGGGAACATGAGGCTTTAGCTATCCCCAAGGAGGTCATTTGATTACCTCACTTCCCTAGTTTAACAATGGCACATACCCATTTGATTTTAATCTTATGTATTTCAACATTAGAATTTGGATAAATCTTTAATTCATATATATAAATGATTCAATCAAACAAAATATACAATGTTTGCATTATTTTCTTTCTCTCATTTATGTATACATCCATGTGTGTCCAAGAAAAGCAAGTATATAGTCTGACATCCCAGGAATACTAGGCTTTAGTTAGCCCCAAAGAAGTTATTTGATTACCTCACTTCCCTGGTTTAATAATGACACATACTAGCTAATATCTTTGTACATGTATATGTATAAGTGAATAGTGAATAAAAATCCCATTTTGCATTAAAATTGCACACATTCATAATTGACTAAGTGTTTGAATTAATTAGCCTTATGATTTAGAGGTTACTTCCTATTTTTATGTATACGAATTTACATACGTTTGAATGAAAATGGGAATATAGCGTAGACATCTCGAGAATACGAGGCTTTAGCTAGCTCAGAGGAGGTCATTTGACTACTTCACTTCCCTAGTTCAACAATGGCACATGACTATTTAATTTCATTCTTATGTCATTTTTGTATAAGAATTTGGATAAAGTTCTAAATTAATATGTTTAAATAATTCAATCAAATAAAATATAATTCTAAACATACACATACATTCATAGTTTAAGTGTCCTAAAATATGTTACATGTATAGATACACTTAGGATTAAATCATATGCATGTTACATGTGATGGAAAGGAATGATTTAATATATGTCATGTGGTAGTAATTCAATTAAATTAATCTTAAGATGCCTTTCATTTTGAATAGGATTACTTAAAGTGAACCTAAACTTAGGATTAATTAAATCATTTAATAAGCCATTCACTAAAGAGAACTAAATCAAAATAATATACTTTAGAAAGTGACTTAAGGTTGGGATGAAAGAGGGCAATCCTCTTTTCCTCTCTTTATAATAGTTAGTTGCTAAGTGTAATCAAATGAAACAAAAGAATACACAAATTAAACTACTTCAAGTGAAATCAACCTTTTATGTTAAATTGAATCCTTCTACACTTAGAAAATACAACACTAATGCCTAACAAGACTTACCACACAAGCCTTAATATACACATTAGAATTAAGTCACCACTTCTAGCTCTAAGTGTATGATGTGATATATGTTTTATTTTATGATGTATTATTTTAGATTGATGTTAGTGTGTATGTTTAAATGAGAATGATAGGCCAATATTAGCCTAATCATGTTTTATGCATGGGATTATACATAAATATTGCTTAAAAATAAATGTGAATGCTCCTTTTATAGGTTACTTAAATCCTTAAGCATAATCCAAGTTAGGATAGGTGGGCTTAGTTACCCATGTGTAGGGTGCTAAGTCCAAACTATAAATACAATTGCTTGAGATTATATGTATATTTAGCTAACATCTATTTTTTAGGTATAGTTAGATTTACTTTTCCCACATAAATGTAATTTTGCAGAATTAGAATTAATGCTATGGGGATTAGGATGATGTCAAGGCTTTGTCTTATATGATGTCTTTAATGCAAGAACCATCCAAAATAAAGAAGGAACCAAATCAGAAATGGAGATATGAAGAAAGAAGGACCCCATAGCATTTAATACAATTATAATTATTCTTTTATATTCCAAGTTATACAAGGGTAGAGCTCAACTACCTAGCTTTTATCTCTTTGAGTTGTATGGTGGTACCCTACCGCATCAACATTTTATTCTTTTATGATAGTTTATATAATTGTTTGATGTTATATTTACATTATGCATTAGGATGACATGCTTTTCATAGATTCTTAAATGATTGATGCTTTAATGTGTGACTGGGATACGATTAGGCTCTTAGGATAAAATAACTTTTCTACCCAACTAATCACTCATAACTAAATTTTAAATAACTCGTAACCTCATCATAAAGCCTAAGGCATAAATAAGATAATTAAATGATTTAGCAACCCTTTAGCTATATGGTTGTATATTTCACATCATGCATGCATATTCTTTCGCTCTTGAACATGAAAGATCTCCATCCTTGCACGACAAATGAATGCTTGGCTCGTGACGGCATCCCTTGTGGTGGAGAACACCTTCTTCTAGCTGATTTAACTCATAACCTATTTCATCATGCATTTAGGCATAAGAAATCTGAAAGCCTCTATCAAAATGTTGTGTCTAAAATGAAATAAAATTTGAAAAGATTTTTGCATCTATAAATTAATTCATATGCTCATACCACTCATGCTCTAGTCTCTTATGGAGTATTTTTAGGATTTTAGTCTCTATCTAATTAAATAACTACCTTGGTTATCTTACAATCCATAAAACCTGACTACATGGTTTTAAAATCATATGAGGAGATAGCTAGCAGCCACTCCAAGCGGTTGTAAGTCCAGATGTCAGACAATTTATTCTCTCTTGTGGTAAACCCTTATGTCAACCTGTTGCTTAGATTTAGGTCCTTCTTTAGCTCATACTAAAGCTCCCTATATTTAGGATCCAAGGTAGCTATTTCCTTTATGAGCATAAATCATCACCTTAGGCATTCCCACAACCTTGTGTTGGTGGATTATAATCCATAGTAATCTAATTAAATTTTAACTCAAAACATATAAATCTCCTCAACTTCAAAATTATAAAACCCAACCATAAGATAGATTGGAATGCTCATTAGGCCTCCTAGTATCATGAGCATTTCCTACTTATTTCATTTGGATTCCAAAAATAAGTATTTTCCTTGAACTTTCCCAATTGATTTTCCAAATACAACCAATCCTTTGAGTAAGTCTTCATCACTGAATGTAACTCTTAAGATGTCCTTCGAGTGGCATGCCTCACCTTTAATAGTGGTCAACTGAGCTAAGCATATCTCTAGATCAAGTAAGTCCTTGATTGGAGATTCTCTAATCTCTTTGGATAAGACAAGGGTGTTGTATATGCTTAACTTAGCTGGAAACTTTCTAAGGTGAGCTAGGACATTGTAATCAACTCTAGCTTGGTCCTCCACAAGATTATCTATGTATGGAGCATCTTATGGAGGGGATATTTGCACACTAAAACCAATGACTTGCTTACCCTTATCCTGAGGTGCTACCCTAGGAGGTAGAACTTTGCCACTGTTGACTTCAGTGACCTCTTGGAATGATGAGCTTGTGAAAAGTTCTACCTTCTCATCGGGCATACCTATAACTTCTCCTTTAGGATTCTCATAGTCAGTTGACTCCAAGTCAATCTCAAGAGGTAAACCTGATTGATTCAGAGAATGATAGTCCTACTCTGAATCAGAAAGGAAAGGATCGAAACTACAATAGCTATTATTTTTATTTAGACTCCGAGAGCTTTCAATAAGAATAAAATCAAGAGCATCAAAAGTAGACAATATATAAGTATAATCAGCTTTCATCATTAATTTCTTTTTGGGGAGAGGAACATGATAGAAATCACATAAAGTAAGCAGACTAAGGGATTTAATGCCATTATTCATAGATACAACACTCTGCCGGTAGAAGAGGAGCTGTATGGTAGTAGGTAGGAGAGTATGACTCGAATGGTGGTTGCACTACTGGACTATCCCGGGCAAGTATGGTGAACTGCTGCTACTGCTTGGTTGTCACCCTCCCCGAGTTGTCCTTCGTAACTACCAAATCTTCCTTGGTGTTGGATGTTTGAGCTACTTTAGGCACCTATAAGGAAAGCTTCTTGAACTTAGAAATGATCTTCTTAGAGGTTCAAGATAGGGAGATATCCTAACCTTCTTTGGTCTTAAAAAGATCGCAAGTATCCCAAGGATTACTCTAATAGAACTAGATGGTTGTTCTAATAAGTATTCTTTAGGGATAACAATGGCTCCCAACTTGTAGCTGCACTCAAGCTAGTCCATAAATGTGATACAATTCTTAAGACATGGCCAATCATGCGGTGGTAGAGGCAATAGCTAAGAAGATCGCTCTTGCCCACTTCCACTGGCCTCTTAGGCTTTGGTAATTGAAAGTCAAGTTTCTTTAAGAGATTCTTAAAGATTTTCCTGACTACCTCCCTCTTGAATGAATATGTCTTATTCAATATATCAGCAAGAGTAAGTGGAAAGTAGCTACTTGGTGGTGGATATGAACACCATTGTTGGGTAGGCTGTTGAGGTGGTGGAAATGATCGCTATGGCGGTTGTGGTAGCTGGAATGATGGCTGAGGTGGTGGATGAGGAGGTGGCAAAGGAGACTGCTGAGCTCATAGTCTCTCATACTGAACTCTGGCTTGCTACTTCCCTCTGTCCACTATCATAATTGTCCCTAGCTTCTTCTCAAACACCTTATGCGGCTTGGGCCTAGATGATTGGTCGGTAAAGGGTAACTATTTGGCTTCATCTTATAGGCTAGCCGCCTTGTTGATTAATCTCTCGAATATTTTGATGGTAAAGCACTTAAATATGAAGGCGACCGAGCCATGGATATTCTTGAGGAGAATCTCAATGGAATGATGTTAGGACAGCTGTGGTTCACATTTCATGGTCAGGTTGCGCCACCTGAGAATATAATTAACAAGGAACTCGTTCAATTTATTTTTCTCTACAATGAGGTCGCCTACAATCACCCTCTGTTGAGCTCTAGAAACCTCTTGATGAAGAGGTGCTCCAACTCAGCAAAAGTCATCACCAAACCATTAGGCAGTTTGGCATACCAATCAAATGCAACACCTTATAGACTGTTAACAAAAAGGCGGAAGAGGAGTGCATTGCTGCCACCAGTGTTATGATAGTCGGCTCTAAAGTGTGCAATGAGTTATCGTGGGTTCTCACTATCATCAAAGATCTTGAAGGATGCTGGCACAAAACCCTAAATAAAATAAAAACTAAATAAAAATCTAAACCTAAAAGATAAACCCAAAAAATAAAACCTAAAAATAAATAAAAAATATAACCTAAACCCTAAACTAAAATAAAAACTAAACATAAAATAAACAAAATAAAATAAATATAAACCTAAATTAAAATAAACTAAACTAAAATAAATAAAACCTAAACCTAAACCCTAAACTAAATAAAATAAAATAAATAAAAAATAAACCTAAACCTAAATTAAAAGAAAACCTAAAATAAAACCTAAAATCTCAAACTAAAAAATAAAATAAAAATCTAAACCTAAAAAATAAAAAATAAAACCTAAACCTAAAAAAAAAATAAATAAAATAAAACTAAGCTAAAAAATAAACATAAACCTAAACCTAAAAGTAAACTAAAAAAACTTAAACTAAAATAATTAAACCAAAACTAAATAAACTTAACCAAATAAATAAAATGGTAAACCTAAATTAAAATAACAAATAAAATAAATTAAATAAAAAATAAACTAAATAAACTAAAAAACTTAAACCTACCAATTTACTTAACCCTAAACCATAAAACTAAGCATAAACCCTAAACCCTAAACCTACAACCCTAAACCTACAACCATGAAACCTAAACCCTAAACCCTAAACCCTAAAACCCTAAACCTAAAACTAAAACCTGAAGGACTAAACCTAAACTAAACCCCTTAAACCCTAACTAAACCTAAAACTAAAACTCTACTATAAATCCTAAACTTAAATCTAAACTTAAACCCTAACCTAAAATTTTAAACCTAAAGCAAACTCCTTAAACCTAAACCCTAAACCCTAAACCCTAAACTAACCCTAAACCAAAGCTAAACCTAAATAAACCTAACCATAAACTATAAACCCCTAAACCCTAAAGCCAAAACACTAAACACTACCCAAACCTAAACCTAAACCTTAAACCTTAAAAACCTAAAAACTTAAACTTAAACTAAATAAAACCTAAAAAATTAAATAAATAAAAAAATCTAAATTAAAATAAAATAAAATAATAAAATAAAATAAAAGCCTAAACTTAAACCTAAACCTAAACCTAAAAAAATAAATAAGTAAACTAATTAAAATAAACTAAAATAAAATAAATAAACACCTAAACTAAATTAAAATAAATTAAACCTAAGAATAAAAAAGCTAAATAAAATAAAACTAAACATAAACTAAAAACAAAATAAACCTAGAATAAAATAAAATAAAAACTAAATAAAATCTTAAACCTAAAAACTAAACCTTAAATTAAAATCTAAAAATAAATAAAAAATAAAACTTAAACGTTAAATTAAAAAACCAAATCCTAAAATAAAAATAAAATAAACAAAAGAAAATAAACCCAAACCTAAACTAAAATGAACTAAACTAAAATAAACAAAACATAAACCTAATCCTAAAATTAACTAAACTTAAACCTAAACCAAAACTAAATAAAATAAAATAAACTAAAAATAGACCTAAACCTACACTAAATATAAAACATAAAAATAAACCTAAAAGCTAAACCTAAGAAAATAAAATAAAAACCTAAACCTAAACCTAAAAAAATAAAAAAATAAAACTTAAACCTAAAAAATAAAATAAAAATAAAACTCAACTAAAAAATAAACTTAAACCTAAAAAATAAACTAAAATAAAAAACCTAAACTAAAATAAAGAAACCTAAAATAAATAAACTAAACTAAATAAAAATAAAAAATAAACCTATATAAAAATAAAAAATAAAATAAACTAAAATAAATAAAAAATAAACTTAATAAACCTAAACCTATCGGTTTACTTAATTTAGAAAAAAAACCCTAAACCCTAAAGGCATAAACCCTAAACTTAAAATAATTAAATAAATTTAAAAATAAACCTAAACCCTGAAACCTAATAAACCTAAACCTAAACCTAAACCCTAAGAATGAGCAGAACCTTGAAGGAACATCACCATCAAACAGGATCAGTCTAGATCTGGTGGTGGAGGCAAAGGCTGAGGCGGCAAATGAAAAGGAGGTGGGGATCTAGAGGTGCTGGTGGATATGGAGGTGGTGGTCGGAGTAGTGGTGGTTATGGAGGCAGGAAGAGTGATGGAGGTTACAACCGTGGTGGTGACGGAGGGAGAGATCGGGGATATGATGGTGGATCCCCCAACTCGAGAGGCTGGGGTGGTTCTAATGGGAATTGGAGAAATTGAAGAATGATAAATCTAATCTACTGCCTATGGAACTGTGTCTTTATAATAGAGACGGTTCTAGTTATCTAAGGTTTTCTATTTGCTCTAAGCATGCTCATTTTTTATATATGTCATCATTTGTATTATAGAAAACCTTATATGTTACTTGGTTGATCAAATCTAAAAGAAGAAATGTTGAATCTGAATTTGTTCTCTCTTAAATTAAAAAAACCAAAAACCCTAAAGCCTAAACTAAATCCTAAATCCTAAACCTAAAACCTAAATCCTAAACCCTAAAACCTAAAAACCCTAAACCCTAAACCCTAAAACCTAAACCCTAAACCCTAAACCCTAAACCCAAAAGAAAAACCTAAACCATAAGCTCCAAACCCTAAACTCCAAAACCTAAACCTTAAAAAGCAAAAAAACCAAAAGCTGAACTAAATAAAATCTAAAAATAAAATAAATAAAAAAACCTAAACTAAAATAAAATAAAAATAAAATAAATAAGAACATAAACTAAAATAAATAAAATTAAAAAATAAACAAACAAAAATACAAAATAAAAAAACTAAAATGAATAAAAAATAAACTAAATAAACCTAAACTTAACATTATAGTTACATTTTAAAAAAAATCCCTAAACCCAAAACCTAAACCCTAAACCCTAATCCCTAAAACATAAAACCTAAAGCTATAATGCTTACCCCTAAACCCTAAACCCTAAACACTAAAAAACCCTCAACCTAAACCTAACCCTAAACTCTAAACCCTAAAAGCATAAACCCTAAACCCTAAATCTTAAACCATAAACCTTAAACCATGGACTCTAACCCTAAACCCTAAACCCCAAACCCTAAACCTAAACCTAAAGTTACTAAAAAATTTTAAAAATAAACTTAAACCCTGAAACCTAATAAACCTAAACCTAAACCCTAAGAATGGGCAGAACCTTGATGGTTGGAACATCACCATCAACTAGACTCCCAGTCTGACGGGTGGTGAAGCCAAAGGCACATTATCGAGTGGTGGGGGGATCTAGAGGTCTGGAGGTGTGGAGTGGATCTACTTAGGGGTGGTTTTGATGGGAACTAGTGAAACAGAATAATGACCAATCCGATCTGCTGCTTATGGAACTGTGTCTTTACAATAGGTATGGTTCTAGTTATCTAGGGTTTTTGATTTGCTCTATGCATGCTCATCTTCTATCTATAGTGTCACTTGTGTCTTAGAAAAGTTGGTGTGTTACTTGGTTAATGAAATTGAAAAAAAAAAGAAATGTTGAATATGAATTTATTCTTTGTTAAGAAAAAAAGAACCAAAAACCTTAAACCCTAAATTAAAACCTGAACTCTAAACTTAAAACCCTAAATTAAAACCTGAACTCTAAACTTAAATCTAAACTCTATAACCTAAAAAACTTAAACCCTAATCTAAACCTTTAACCCTAAAACCCTAAACTCTAAACCTACGTAAACTTTCTTCTTCAAGGTTTTGGATAAAGCCCTTAGCGGCCCCTCTCCTTGCAGGCACTCTACTTGGATCACATCCTTTGCGACCCCATTTAGACACTACCCGGTTACACTTGGATTGGATTGTCCCCCTTTCCTAGTAGCCACCCTATGGTTAAAGAATTTGTTCAGCGGATGCATAGATTCTCCATTGGTTTAGTAAATCTGAGATAGTTCTAGGATAATATAAGCTCCTTCTCAGTATGATCCCTCACAAACCAACAGGTTCCATGATAAATAAACCAAAATAAATAAATACATTTATTTGCTTATGGATTAAGAATTCAAGCCCCTAGTGGCCCCTTTCCCATGCAGGCATCCTATCTTTAGGGCATTGTCAGCATAACTCCTTATAGGAATTACCTGACTATGCTTGAGATGAGATAAGTCCCCCTCAGTCACCCCAGGTCAGGTTTAATCCAAGAGTAACTCAAGTAGTGTTTAAATGGGGTCACAGAGGACATGATCCAAGTAGAGTGCATGTAGGGAGAGGGGCAACTATGGGATTTATCCAAAACACTACTGAAGAAAGTTTGTATAGGTATTCAGTGGACAACTCAAGGAGAAAGCACACGGACTCACATCTGCCAAGAGTGGTGTATCCACCATGTGAGTCATTGTCAGCATAGAGAATATCAACCAACCTAAGATGCCCATCCATTGCAACAATTAGCCTAGGAAGAAAGCATCAGGGACTCACATCCTCTTGTAATAGAACTGACTATCAGGATAGTTTATCTTCAGCTCAACAGGTGCTATCCAATCTACGGTGACTACTAAGTGAATGCCACTAGGGGACTTAAATCAACTTAAGTGTAGTCAAGAGGAAAGGAGCCTATGGGGACTTATCCTAAATTTCAAATATACTTGACCTAGTCAGTGCATGATGGTTAGTTCAAGAAGAAAGCATAGGAACTCACATCTTTTTAAATAAAATCAACATGAGCTAGCTTACTAGATGGGTAGTGAAGCCTACTAAACTAACAAGGCACTTGTTAGTTTGCAATGGTCAAGTCAGGAAGAAAGCATGGGGACTCACATCTATAAGACAAGTGACCACTAGGGTGACATACTAGCAAGGTAGCATATCAGCCTGACCTAGAGTAGCTAATGAGTGAGTGCCATAGGGGACTTGCTCCAACATCAAAATAGCTTAAGCTAAAATATTTGTGTTTATTTTTATTTATGTTTGTGTTAGAAGGAAAGGATGCCTCTCAATTTTTTTATTAATTCCCCAGCGGAGTCGCTAGAAAAATCTGTGATGAATTTTTATCTTCATCTAAATTAATTAGATGAAAATAAAAATTAACTCTTTGTTGGACACCACGTGGATACACAGATGTTCTTATTAGGCTGATTGGGTACAACCTTGAGGAATGATGTACTATCTCAAGAGGAAGAAGTCCCCAGCCTACACTGGACCTAATCACCTAATAAGGACTCCTACGGATGATGGGTCTTCGGATGTACCACAGATTCTTCCCCTACTTTACATGGACAAGTAAAGTAGGGTTTATTTTAAATCGGGTTCATTAAGTTCCCGATGGAGGCAAGCCCCCATAGTTTATTACATCTTAAAGAATGAGATTCCTAAGAATACTCTCGATTAATGTAAATGATCATTGTATCTAAAGATTTCAAAGATAAGACTATCAATCAATTAGTTATTTTTGGAAGATCAAATGGGACTTACCAATGGGAGGGAGTTATTATCAAATCCAAAAGAAGATAAGTAGGGGATGCTTATGATACTGGAAGCCTAGTAAGCATCTCAAACTATCTTATGGTTGGGTTTTATATTTTTAAAATTTGAAGAGAGTTAATTGTTTGAGTTGAATTTTTATTAGAAATCTGGTTTATAATTCCACAAAACAAGATCATGGAAATGCCTAAGAGGTGAGGATTTATGCTTGTAGCCTATAAAGGGAAGTAGCAACCTCTGAACCTAAATCTAGGGAGCTTTAGCAAGAGCCAATGCATGACCTAAATCTAAGGTGAAAAATGGGTATATGGTTTACCTCCATAATAGAGAATAAACCACTTGACTGTTGGACTTATAACCACCTAGGGGTGGCCGCCAACTAACACCTCCTACGATTTTAAATACATGTAGGAAAGTCATGTTTTTGTAGGATAACTAGGGTGTTGTTTATTTAGAAAAAGACTAAGTACTTAAACACACTCCCTAAGAGACTAGATCATGTAGGGCATGATTAATGAATTAAATCTAATGCAAATTTTATTTATATTTTATTTTTATTTTTTGATAATTCATTTGAAGTTATTGGATTGATTCATATGCTTAATGCATGAGAAATTGGTTATAGGACAAAATCAGCAAGAATAAGGTGTGTTTCCACCATGGTTCTCAAACATCAACCTAAATTCTCTGACAAAGGTGGAAGCCCTCCATAAGCAAGAGTGAAGCAAGATGCTTTTTATGCATGATGCGAGGCATACAACATCTAGTTAAGGGGTTGTTAAATCTTTTTTCTTGATTTATAACCTAGGCTTTAGGTGAGGTTATGAGTAGTTAATTTTTTATTTTGAATTGATTAATTAGATATAAAATTTATTTTCCTAAGAGACCAAATCGCATCAAAGCCATTCATCAATCAATGAAGAAACTTGGAAAAATATGTCATCTTAAAGCACAAGCTAAACAAACATCAAACAATTTTATAAAGCTAGCATAAAAGAATAAAAGGCCTTTGTGGTCGGGCTCCACCGTATAAACCCAAAAAGAAATGGGTAGCCAAGCTCTACCCATATATAACTCGGATTAGAAATGAATTAATTACAATAAAAAAGGAATTCATGTTATGGGGGTCTTCATTCTTCATTTCTCTCTTTCTTTCTTTCCTTATTTTTTCTTTCTTTCTTTCCTTCTTTTGGTTGGTTGGGATGTCTGTTTTCACATGGTGCATAAGACATAGTCTTATGACCAATGTTCATCCTAATCCCCCATAACATTCAATCCAAATCATAATTGCAAAATTACATGAAAATGGGAAAGTAAATCTAACTAAAGCTACAAAATAAGAGATTTTGCTAAACATACCACACAATCCTAAGAAGTTATAGGAATAAATTGGACTTAGTACCTCACACATGGGTAACCATGTCCACCTATCCTAATTTCAATTATGCTTAGGGGTATAAGCAACCAGCACAACAAAAAAATTTATTATTTTTATTACAATGCCCCTTAAGCACAAGCCCCTATAGAAGACAATAATTAGACTAAGATCATCCTATCATCTAGTCTACATACATACACCCTAACATCCAGATTAAAACCTTACATCAAAAAATAAAATTAGGCATCAAACCATGCACCACCCTAACATAGAGCTAGAAATGGTGACTTAGCCTAATGTGTGTGCTATTTAAGGCTTGTGTGGCATGTCTTAACTAGGCTTTAAGGTTAGAATTTTCTATGTGTGAAGGATTCAACTTAGAAGGTGGTTTCATTTAATTGATTTAGTTGGTTTGTTACTTTTATTTGATGATTTGATTTGGTTTGAATGAACCTACCCTTAATTAGTAAGTGTTGCAATGAGAGGGAAAGAGAAGAGAACTTCTCTTTCTCCCTACCTAAGTAACTTCTAAGATAGATTCATTAGTGATTTTTCTTGATTAATGTTTTATTATGTGTTTTAATTAATCGAAGTTTAGATTTTCTCTAAATAAACCTATTCAATAAGAAAGAAATTTTAGGATTAATTAAAGTGAATTACTATCACAAAACACACAACCCTTATTTCTTTCCAACATGTGTATCATGCATATGAATAAATCCTAAGCATATTTGTACATTCAAATGCAAACTTTAGCACACCTTAATGATGAATGCCAAAAGATATTGTTTAGGAAAAAATTGGATATTTCATGATGCATGATTTTGTTAAGTAGAAAAGAGGGATTCTTTTATCCATTAATAAAATGCACATTTACATGTATGAAAGACATAAGTGAGTACGATGCCATTATTTTCTACACCAAGGGTATAATATTCAAGACCTTCTTAGGGCTACTAAAGCCTCATAACCTTAGGATATCAAGACTAATATACCACTTTTCTTAAATACATGTGCATGTACAAAAAGAAAAAAAATGGATGAAGAATCATGCAAAAGATTTTTGTTTGTTTATTTGATTTTGGTTGTTTAATTTAAATGTGTAATGTGGGGATCCTTCTTAAGTCATAACATAATAGTGCATAGGAATAGATTTAAGCAAGTGTTATGTTCTTTTCAAATAAACTATACACTTTATAAATCCAATACAAACCCATGTTAAGAAAAGAGATGAAAATCACATAACACATTTTAAACTATAACCACATGCAAGGTTATAAGTATTTATAAGTAGGATGCCTTCATTTATGATCTTTGATTTATAGATTTTGAAAATAATTTTTAATTTAGTAGTGATAATAGCCATTCATATTCTTACTTTAACCAAAACATGCAATTTGACATAAAGGAAACATTTCATTTTTTTTTTGATATTTTTTAAAAGATATGAATGCATGATTTTCATATGGCACACAACATTTTGCATGCTTGGAAAGAAATAAAGTGATGTAAGAATGTAACTTCATTCACCCTAAGTAATTCCTAAAGACAATCTTATGAAATAAGATCATTTAAAGAGAATCATCATTTCTTAAAGAGATTTTTTTATTTTGTTTTGAATTTTATTTAGAAAAAGTGAAAAATGTTTGTTGGTCCTAACCCATTTCCCCATATGTGAATTATTTTAGTTTAATTTTAGAACCATTTGTTGACCTCATTTTTGGATGAGGTTAATTTAGCAATTAGGAGATCATAATCTCAAATAGAATTTTCTTAATTCAATGCTTAGGGCACTATGCTTAGTGACCTATGGAATTCACCTTGGGTTGGATCTAACCTATTTCGCTTAGGTAAGACCAACTCAATCATCCAATATGAATCAATTCAAAAAAATTAACAATCAATTGATCATCAATCCAAGATGATTAAAATTCATATTACATTTAATTTCAAAAGTACCCTTGAATTAATTTTGAATTGGATCAAGCTTGAATCAATGCACTTGATTTGGATTCAAACTCCAACTCAATCAAATGTATTCCAACATAAACTCAAAATAGACACATTAGTAGGGCTATGGTGATGCCATAATCATAAAAATAAAATAAAATAAGAGGAGAAAATGGGAAGAAGAAAATGCAAAATTCCTTCTTCCCATGTCATCCCACAACACCTCTTCTTGATATCAAGCCACCTACCTTGAAAAGGTGGCGCCTTCAAGGAAGACAATTAGTAATTAAGAGGAAACTTCCAAGGTCTTGCCATGGCTATAGCCAACCAAGGGAAGAGAAGAAAAAGAGAAGAGGAAGAAGAAGAGAAGGTGGGGATCAGGCAAGAGTGGAAACCAACCGAAGGATGTTCAATGCTTTTCCCAGTTGATCCCAAAACACTCCCTAAAGCTAGAGAAGAAGTTTCAACTCCTCCCCTTGATGAATTGACCACCAAAAGGGTGGTGAATAGTGCAAAACCGAGCTCATCTAATGGTGAAATCCAAGGGAGGGGATTTCATCCCAAATTGAAGGCACACACACATTCTATGGCTCTAGGCAATCCAAATTGAGCCCTTACTCGAATAATTTGGCATGGGGAAGCCTATAAACCATAAAGGCCAATGGCTAAGAAAGGAAGCTCGATCAAGGGGGCAAACCACGTGGAAACAAGCCACCAAACTCCACATGAGCTATTTACACTGATCTAAAGCTAATGGAATCGACCTCACTGTCGGAGATCATCGGAGTCTAAGTTCTCCATTAATGTACCTTCATTTTCTCCTATGCTTTTTGGTTTTGGCTTTTTGAAGGATGTTGGATCCCCAAGTTGATCCAATTGTATAGAATCATAGGATTTCCTTTAACGATCGTGTAACAACTAAAATCATGTGAGTTCCTTTCCGAGATCAAAAGATATTAGCAAAATGAGATGGATAGTTCTTGGTTCCCTTAGAAAATGAATGAGATGAGCTCTCCATCAAATGATCTATGTATTTGGATACATCAGACGATGATTTTTCACCCTTTAGGAACCATGAAATCAATCCGCCCAATATTTGATCTGACCCGATTATCTGCATAATCATGGGCATGGTGCCACATGGACCACTAACATGGTGCCATGTGTACAAACATGCCATGTAGGTGCGTGACATGGGGTGGTTTTGGCACGCCATTTAAAACATTTTAAAATAATTAAAAAATTATAAAAACTTATAAAAATCATATAAAAGTAAATACAAATTAGAAAAATACAAATAAGGGCTCTATGGATTCATCCTGATGAGAGGAATCCATAGAAATTAAAATCCTTAGTTGTAATTGGGTATTTTAGCCTTAATTTAAATTTAATTAAAAATATTAAACCCTAATTACTCTCAAATTACTAAAAAAAATTAATTTGAAACTTTGGGGAAATGAAATTAATCATGAAACACACTTTAGGTGAATTTTTTAGGATTTAATTCACCATATTTAATGGAAATTGTAATTTCACATGCTTAATTAATACATTAATTAAATTAATTAATCTTTAATGAAATAATTAGGGAATTATAATCAAATAGCCTTAAATCACCCTAATGAACTTTAGTGAACATTAAAATATCACTTAAACTCAATTAAACCTAATAATCTTCAAATTGACCTAACTAGGCAATTAAATGAATTAAATAATTCAATTAAATAACTTGAAATTAATTAAATCATAGTACATCAACTAGTTAGCCAAAAATTATGAATAAACCCTCATTGGAAAAGTATTTCAGTGAGGAATATATGAATAATAAAACCTTTAACAAAATCTCATTGAATTAGGCTTAATTTAGGTTTTAATGAAATAATTAAAACCCTAATTACTCCCTAATTAAAAAAATCTAATAAACATAAAACTTTAGAGACATAAAATTGGCCTGTAACCCTACTTGCCATAATTATCTCCAACTCAATTGATCTATAGATTTGGAATTCTTTATTTTCCAAATTTCTAGGTCAATGTGAATTAAATAATAATTAAGAAGAATCACTAATCCATTGAAAAATAAATTGAACTAATCTGAAAACAAACATCAGAAATACTTAGGGTAATTCATCAAAACTCTTAAGTTAAAGAATTTAATCAAACTTAAAGATTAGTGAAATTAAAACATTAAGTTAATCAAATATCAAATTTTAATAAAATCAATACTTAATGAAATTCAAACATAATTAAACAACTTAAGTTAAATTGAATGAAATCAACTTTAATCTAAACTCTTTAAATTAATGTGAGCCAAATCAAATGAAACCCGCATAGCTTAATTCAAAATGAAACAAATCAAATAAATTAAATCAAACAAAGTAATTTAAATAGATGAAATAACTCAAATCAAATCTAAAATTCAAAAGGAAAAGAATAAAAAAACCAATGCAAAATATTAATTAAGATACTTAAGGATCTTAGATTTTTTTTTTTTTTTGGAAACTTCATTAAGAATTAGGATGTTGAATGGAAAGAGCTCCATCCAAAAAGGAATCATTCCATTCTTAATTCTTGAAAACCTATACAACTTTAACCAAATAAAATGGAATAAAAATGAAATTAAATCATTAAGTCATTTGAATTGAAACCACCCAAAGGTAAAAATTAAACAAAATTAAATGTTGAATTGAAACTTGAACTAAAAAGGCTTAGCAAGACTTACCACTCAAGCCCAACTTCTACACACACTAGATTACTTAGGTCATGGACTCTAGATCTAGGATAGATTGTTATGTGATTTTCTTTTAATCTCTTGTGATATGTTGTACTATTCTTCACATTCTGTGGTGTATTGTTTTAATCGGATGCCTAGCTTGTTTGTTTGTTAGACTGGATGTTAAGGCATTCTTTCTAGATTTAATACTATTTTCTATAGGGACTGTTAAAGGGATGTAATAAATAAATCATTATGTTTGCTCAGTAAAAATCCCTTTAACATAGTCCATATGACGTGGGCTAAAACAACTAATGCTAAGCCCATATGTTTGAGAAATATAAACTACTTTGTGTTGTGTGTATTTCTAACTCTGCTTTGGGCTATTTTTTTTAGACTTTTAAAATGTAAATTTGAGCTTAGAATTAGGTTAGAATCTATGGGGTCTAGGATTAATAGGAGCTGACCCTACCAGGAGATGATGTAGTGATCCCATATGGAGCCCGATGGATGTCCCTGAAGAAGGAGGCTTTCCTGAAAGGAAGACCCATAGATCTAAACTTGTAGTTTTAGGCTGGGTTATATAAGAGCAGAACATGGATGCCCATTTTTCTTTCTTCTAGGGTGTACAGCAGTACTCGGCCACATTGGCCTATTTTATTAATTTAATCTAGCTTAATTTATTTCAGGTGCATAGTAGAAATAACATGCTTTTCTAGGTTTCTTTCTATGTTATGTTTGTGTTTTGATGAATGCTTGGTCATAGGCTCATAGGATAAATTAGATTTTCTACCCAATTAAATCAATCAAAACATAAAAATAAATATAACTCAAAATCTTCATATGAAAGCCTAAGTATTAAAGCAAGATAAAATATGTAGCAACCCCTTAGTTGAATGTTTTAACATCATGCATAAATCATCTTGTTTTACTCTTAATAAGGGAGGACTTCCATCTTTGCTAGAGAACTTGGGCTTGACCTTTGAGAGCATATGATGGAAGAACACCTTCTTCTATTCTGATTTGGCCCATAACCTTTTTCTAATTGCATGCATTAGGCATAAATTACATTCCTATGACCTAAAACAAATCTTGAATAAAAAATCATAAAATCTAAAAAATATGCATTAGTAAAATGCATCCTGATGCCCTACATGATCCTAAGAATTAAGGAGTGAGTATAGGTTCATAGATTTCTTTCCTAAAAATTCAATAGCCAAGCCATCTTGCATTTATGTGACTTAACTTCATGAATTTAAAATACTCCAAGGTGGTGTTAGCTAGCAACCTTCTCATCAAGGTTGTAAGTCTAGAAGAGTCAGGGATAAGCTAGTTCCCTCAAGTGTGGAGAATGGCCAATGATTGCCAAGGATAGAATTAGGTCGAGCATCTGACATGTGTTAGAAGTGCCTATAGACTAGGTTCTGAAGCATCCTTTTTAGAAATAAGTTTTCAACCCTAGGCATTTCTGCAGTCTTGTGCTGCTAGAATCTAAGCCCTATATTTCTAAAAAAATGACAACTCAAAATATAAAATTAAATCCCAAATTTGAATCCAAATCATAAGATAGTTGAAATGTCTACTAGGTATCCCAACATTAATAGACATTTCCTGCTTTTTCCCATTTGACTCTTGAAAATAAATCTCTCCAATTTAGATCTCTCCTAATTGAATTTCCAAAAATCAATCCTTTGAAAGCTACCTTAGCAATCTTTAAGAATAATTACTTATTTCTTTAATTAAGAGTATTCTTAGGAAGAGACTTTTTCTAAGATATAATTAACTATAGAGGCTTGCCTTTATGGGGAACCATGATGAGGATAAAATAAACCATGTTCTACTTTTTCATATAGTTTAGGGTAAAATACTCTGGTACACGAAAGACCCATTAGCCTTAGGAGTCTTTTATTGAAATGATTGAATCCATTACAAGAGAACATGTTTATGTTTTGAGATAATATGTTTATTCCTTAATGTCATATTTCATCATCAAAATAAAATATTCCTAAACTCTATGTGGTGTCATTTCTTTCCTCTATTCCAGAGAAAACACCAACACCATTTAGTTGATATTATGTTTTATTTAGGTTAAGGTGTAAGTTAAGTACATTAATTACCCCTTACCTACACCACTTTAACATAATTAAGCTAACATTATGAGCCAACATATGATATGCAATCACATGGAATTTAACTCAGCAATGCACCTAGGAAAGAAAGGGACCTAATGCAATTCATATATTGATTAATTAAGCTAAAGGGTTTAATTAAATACTTTCATAACCTTCCCACACATGTGAGTTGGAAATGGTTTCCTTAAATTTACCATAGGTTTTGAACACCTAAGGATCTACCCAAAAAGGGATTGATTAAGTTCATATTGATTTTAAAATTTTGATTAAGCTAATTAAGTAGATCATTAGTGGATTAATCCTTAATTAGGTTTGGATTAAGGAAGAAAAGGGAGTTTAGGGAATAACTTAGAGAAAATACCCCAAACCCATTCCATAAACCTCCTCTTCACTTAAATAATGCTTAAATATCTTAATTGAGTGATTAAACTATTGTTCATATGCTTAATTACTCTTAATTACATTAAGAGGGTGATTAGGGATTTATTAATTGATTTCCCTAATTAACTCAATAATAAATTCCAAGAAAATTAAGGGAGGTAGAAGTCATCCCACTAAACATGCCTAAAAAGTTTGGAATTAATTAATGAAATGATTAAGGAGTAATTAGGGTTGTGAAGTTTTGAATTAAACCCTAATTAAGGTAAATTCATAATTTGAAATCATTTAGAAACAATTTTATATTATTCATCACTGAATTATTTTTAAAATGAGCCCTCATTTATATTTTTTTGTATTTTCTACATTTAATTATGAATTTAGGAATTTTTAGTGATTAAGGGATAATTAAATAGCCTTAATTAATTAACTAATCTCGTCAACACAACGTGGTCCACTAACATGGTTCACACTTTCCAAGTGGCGTGATGGGTTTTATTATTTAAGTTGTCCAATCATATGCCGTGAGTGATGCTATTACTTTCTCCATGCCATCTAATCAAGGATCGAATGGTCAAGATAAAACTCATGGCTCTAAAAAAATAATCAATAGATCTAGCACATTTAATCAGGATCGTCCATCCAAAATAGACGGGATGGATGATCCACGATTCATCCCTGCCTTTGCCTGTAGGAGATGGAGATCGTCTATCCTCCATGACTTGAGCCAAGTTCACTTGAGCTCAGATAAGGCTAGGATTCAATACACACCATCTAGGAGCATAGAGAAGAAGATCTAATGGTGGAGGTTCAATGGGATTAAAATTCCATTCATAAAGTACCAAAGAATTTTTAACTTAAGCTCGATTTTGATTCATACCCCGGAGGCTATCATTGGCGCTTTGAACCATTGAGGTAGCTTCATTTAGTGGAGTGAAGCCTTGTTGAAGGTTTGAATGTTCAATTTATAGTGGATCTTTCAATTGACCAAAGCTTGCTTTAATGGCTTACAGCTTTGGTCAAGGTGGGCTTCCCGTGGCTTGGAGACTTGGGAGAAGCTTTGGATGAGCTTGACTTGCCTCATTGATGGTGCTTGTAAGAGTAATTAGACTTTGGTGGATGAGTGAGTTGGAAATTTCTCCTACCTCCCTATTTTCAGCTTAAGCAAAATTGAGAAGAGAGAAATGGAATGAGCTCTAGAATCTTTAGGGAAGCTTGTGGATGCTTGCCTTTGTCCCTGAGCTCAATCAAATGCAAGAGTCATCAATTGAATTGGAATAATGGGGAGTATATCTCCCCTACTTAAATCGAATGACTGAGAGCCTTCTTACCATTTTGATGGTTATTTAGTTTTTTAGGGATCACATGAGGTTCTGTTTTGGCAGAGGAGTGGAAGTGTGGAGGTGCACATGGGTTAAAATTAGTGTGGGAGGTGATCCATGTGGAAAATTTTAAGTGGGATGGTCAATTTTGGGGGTTTGGCTCACCTAAACCCACATTGGTCCACCACCTTGGTGTCCAAATGGTCCACTAGGAGGATGCCAAGTGGCCATGAAAAGGAATTAACCAAATTCCAAGTGGATTTGGCCATAGGTTACCATTTGACCTAGGGGTAAAAGAGTCATTTGGCTTTGATTTTGATTTGGGAAAATTTGGTATGATTAAAAAATGGGTTGTGCCAATTTTCAATGAATTTGGAGTTTATTTGATATGATTTGGCTCAAGTTGACCCATTTAGGTCAAAATGGGTCAACTTGGTCAATTGGTCTTGGTCAAACCATAGGTTAGCCAAGTTTATATGACCATTTGAAGTGCTTTTGTATCTTTGATTTGATTCAATTTTATTTAGATTTAGTTTTAGTTCATTTGAATTCAGTTAGGTATAATGGGTCAAGTTGACCAATTTGACCCATTTTGACCTAATTGAGTTAGGTCATGGGTTGGTTTAGGCTTGGTTAATCATTTGAAATGATTTTCAAGCTTTGGTTTCAATCAATTTTGGTTTGGTTTGATTTCAAGTTGATTTGACTTTTTAGGTCAAGTTGGATTCATGGTCAATTGGGCTAAGTTAGGTCAAGTTGGCCAATTAAGGCTTTGGTCAAGTTCAGCAAGTGATTTAGAATGAATTTGACCCATTGGCAGCAATCAATTTGTCTTAGATCAAGTTTTGACACATTTTGACTTTTAGGTCAACTTGGTCAAATCTAAGTTTGGCTCAAATGATGACTTAGTCAATTCCAATCAGGATCATGAATTGGTTTAGATCAATGGTTTCAATCAATTTAGCCTATGATAGATTTTGGCTATTTAGTTTTTGGTCTATGTTGACTTCAAAGGTAGGTTTGACTTTTGTGACCTAATTTGAGTGATTTATCATCCATGATGATTGTGTCACAATGTGATTTTGGGTTTAGTTCAATCCAATTTGGGTAGATTAATTTGGCTCAAGGTTTAGGTCACTTTGGGTCAAGTGAGCCTAAATGGGTCAATTGACTTGATCAAGGCTTGATTCATATTTGGTTGAACTCACATATGGACTTATGATTTAAATATAAACACAATTGCAAGTGATTTGGAGTCAAATGGGTTTTAATTCATTTGACAATTTCAAGTTCAAAGGATGAACATGGGTTTGATTTGGGTTGAGTTTTGAATTTAGTTCTAGTTTGATGATTGAATTTGGAATTTAGTGACAAAGGATTGATTGTTTGAGAAAATCCAAAGTTTGGATTGAGAGTTGGATTTACTAAGTTCAAGAATTTGACTTGAAAAGTTTAGGTTGAAGGTTGATGGGTTTGATTTTTTTGAATTTGGTTTTGGTCATGTATATTTCATTTATATTTGTGATTATAAATGAGAATATAAATGGGTTATGAGAAAATCTTTTAATTTGAAGTGATTTAGATTTCATTTAGTTCCATAGATGAAATCAAAATTGCTAGAAAGATTTGATTGAATTGATCATGGATTTCAATCATTTGAATTGGTTCATGGTTTGAGTTTTGGAATTGATGTTTATTTGAGAAAATAAATTAGGTTTTTTAAGGTTTGATTTGGAATTGATTTGAATTTGAAGTTGATTTGAATTTGAAATTGATTTGAATTTAAAGGTATTTGAAGTTGGTTTGAATTTGAAGTTGGTTTGAATTTGAAGTTTGAATTTGAGGCTTAACTTGAAAGAAGGAAGTATGATTTGGTTCAAGCTATGGTAGGCAAATTTTCTAATACCTAAGGCATAACCAATTCCTATGGCTAACTCTTCTAACTCTTTAGGTTAGGTTAAGTATTCATAATCATGTCTGAAAGAAACTTTAATGTCTGGGTTGTTGTTTTATAGAAGCTTTTGGCTATTTTCTCTGTTGTGGCTATTTCTTTGTGTTGGTGGTTTGAATTAAAACTTTGTGATTATTTGTGTTAGCTTGAGGTAAGTTTGGTTGTGAAGGGATGTTTTCTTCATTTTCTTGGTGGTAGCATTATTTGTGATTGTAACCCTTCTTTGGAGTTTGAATGCTCACAAGTTGTTGCTTTTAGTTGACTATGATAAGTGAGTGGATTTTATTTCTTTTCTCTCTCTATGTTCTTACATTTTTTCATCTTTTCTCTTAGATTATCTTGTTTAAGTTCGGTTTGTTTTTTTAGATCTTGGTTCTTCTGCTGGTGGTTTGTGATCTACTCAGAGGGTTTTAGTGTTATTGCTGAGTTTTATCTCTTTTCCTTTTGCTTTTCTTTTTCTTGTGTATTAGGGGATTTATCTCTTTAGGCTTTATTTTAGATCTTTGAGCATTAGTTTTGGAAATTTAGTCCTATGTCTAAGATGAAGAAATTGAGTGCTCACTCCAAAAATGAGGTCAACAAGTAGAGATGGTTCTACTTATCTAGGGTTTTTGATTTTTGTATGGGTGCTCATTTTTTGATCTATGTCACTTGTGTCTTAGAAAACTTGGGATGCTACTTGGTTGATGAAATCAAAAAGAAGAAATGTTGAATCTGAATTTCTTCTCTTAAAAAAAAACCTTAAACCCTAAACCCTAAACCCTAAACTAAATATTGAACCCTAAACCAAAACCTAAACCCTACACCCTAATCCCTAAACCCTAAACCCTAAACATTAAACCCTAAACCCTAAACCCTAAACCATAAAAAGCTAAAAACCTAAACCTAAAAAAAAAAACTAAATCAAAACTACCCTAAACCCAAAAAACCTTAAACCCTAAACCCTAAACTAACCCTAAACCCAAAGCTAACCATAAACCCTCAACCCTAAACCCTAAACCATAAACCCTAACCCTAAACCCTAAATCCTAAACCCTAAATTCTAAACCCTAAACCCTAAACCCTAAACCATAGAAACCTAAAAACCTAAACCTAAACTAAATAAAACCTAATAATAAAATAAATAAATAAACCTAAATTGAAATAAATAAAAAAAATAAAAATAAATAAAAACCTAAACTAAAACCTAAACCTAAACATAAAAAAGAAGAAAATAAAAATAAAAATAAACTAAAATAAAATAAAGAAAAACCTAAACTAAACCAAAAAAATAAAATAAACCTAAGAATTAAAAACCTAAATAAAATAAAAACTAAACATAAAATAAACCTAAAATAAAATAAAATAAAAACTAAATAAAAACCTAAACCTAAAAAATAAATAAAAAATAAAACATAAACCCTAAACAAAATACCTAAACCTAAAATAAAATAAAATAAACAAAATAAAATAAACTAAAAATAAACTAAAATAAAGCTAAACTAAACCTAAAATAAACTCAACCTAAACCTAAACCTAAACTAAATAAAATAATATAAACTAAAAATAAACCTAAACCTAAACTATAAAATAAAATAAACCTAAACCAAACCAAAAAAAATAAATTAAAATAGATAAACTAAACTAAATAAAAAATAAAAAATAAACCTAAATAGAAATAAAAATAAAATAAACTAAAATAAATAAACTAAATAAACCTAAACCTACAGACTTACTAATTTTTTAAAAAACCTAAACCCTAAATGCTAAACACTAAATCCTAAACTCTATACCCTAAGACTAACCTTAAACACTGAATCCTAAACTTACAACTCTAAACCCTAAACCCTAAACCCTAAACTAACCCAAAACCATAAAACTTAAACCTAAAACCTTAAATCCTAAATCCTAAACCCTGAAATAAGCCTAATTCATAAGATAAGCTTAAACCCTAAAAAGTCTAAACCCTAAAGCCTAAACACTAAACCCTAAACCCTAAACCCTAACCCTAAACCCTAAAACCCTAAACTTAAACCCTAAACCCTAAACCCTAAACCCTAAAATTGTAAACACTAAACCCTACAACCCTACAACCCTAAACCCTAAACAAAACTTAAACCCTAAACCCTAAAATCTACAACCCTAAACCCTAACCTTAAACCTTAAAATCTACAACCCTAAACTCAAAACCCGAAACCCTAAACCATAAATAATAAAACTCTAAACCCTAAACCCTAAACTCTAAAACAAAAAAACCTAAAAACCTACACTTAAACTAAATAAAACATAAAAATAAAATAAATAAAAAACCTAAACCTAAATAAATTAAAAAAATAAAATAAAATAAAAGCATAAACTAAAACCTAAACTCAAACCTAAAAAAAAGAAGAAGAAGATAACAACTGAACTAAAAATAAATAAATAAAAACCTAAGCTAAACTAAAAAATAAAAAACCTAAATAAAATAAAAACTAAACCTAAAATAAAAATAAAATAAATCTAAAATAAAATAAAATAAAACTAAATAAAAACCTAAACCTAAATAATAAACATTAAAATAAATAATAACAAAAAAATCTAAACCCTAAACTAAAAAAAAAAACCAAAACCTAAACCCTAAACCCTAAACCCTAAAACCCTAAACCCTAAAATCCTAAACCCTAAAACCCTAAATCCTAAACATTAAACTCTAAACCCTAAACCTAAACCCTAAAAAACCTAAAAACCTAAACCTAAACTAAATAAAACCAAATAATAAAATAAATAAATAAACCTAAACTAAAATAAAATAAAAAATATAAATAAATAAAAACCTAAACAAAAAAAGAAAATAAAATAAAAATAAAAATAAACTAAAAGAAAATAAATAAAAACCTAAATTAAACTAAATAAAATAAAATAAACCTAAGAATTAAAATCCTAAATACGTAAAAACTAAATATAAAATAAACCTAAAATAAAATAAAATAAAAACTAAATAAAAACCTAAACCTAAAAAATAAACCTAAAAATAAATAAAAAATAAAACATAAACCCTAAATAAAAAAAAACCTAAACCTAAAATAAAAATAAAATAAAGAAAATAAAATAAACTAAACCTAAACTAAAATAAACTAAACTATAATAAATAAAAGCTAAACTGAAACCTAAAATAAACTCAACCTAAACCTAAACCTAAACCTAAACTAAATAAAATAATATTAACTAAAAATAAACCTCAACCTAAACTAAAAAAATTAAAACTTAAAACCTAAACAAAAAAATAAATAAAATAAAAAGCTAAACCTAAACCTAAAAATAAAACATAAAACCTAAACCTTAAAAATAAAATAAAAATAAAACTCAACTAAAAAATAAACCTAAACCAAAAAATAAACTAAAATAAACAACCTAAAATAAATAAACTAAACTAAATAAAAATAAAAAATTAAAAAAACTCAAATAAATAATAAATAAACTAAATAAACCTAAACCTACTAATTTTCTTAATTTAATAAAACCATAAACCATAAATCCTAAACCCTAAACCCTAAAACTAACCCTAAGCCCTAAACCCTGAACCTACAATCCTAAACCTAAACCTTAAAACTTAAACCCTAAACACTAAAACCCTAAACTCTAAACCCTATGCCCTAAACCCTTAATCCTAAACCCTAAACCCTAAACCATAATCCCTAAACCCTAAACCCTAAAACCCTAAACTCTAAACCCTAAACCCTAAACCCTAAAACCTACAACCCTAAATCTTAAACCCCAAACCCTAATCTAGCCTTAAACCCTAAACACTAAACCCAAAACTAATAATAAACACGAAGAATGGGAAAAACCTTGACAGTAGGAACATCACCGTTAACTAGGCTCAATCTAGATGTTGACTATGGAGGTGAAGGAGAAGGTGGCGATTATCACAAAGGTGGTGGGGGATCTGGAGGTACTGGTGGATATGGAGGTGGTGTTCGGATCAGTGGTGGTTATGGAGGTGGGAGGAGTAACAAAGGTTATAGCCGTGGTGGTGGCGGAGGGAAAGATTGTTGATATGATGGTGGATCCTATTACTTGAGAGGTGGGGGTGGTTTTGATTGAAACTAGAGAAATAAGACCATTTTGCTGCGGAATGTCTTTATAGTATAGATAGTTTTAGTTATCTAAGGTTTTTGATTTTCTCTATGGGTGCTCATTTTTGATCTATGTTGTCCCTTATTTCTTAGAAAACTTGGGGTACTACTTGATTGATGAAATCGAAAAGAAGAAATGTTGAATATAAATTGGTTCTCTCTTTAAAAATATCTTAAACCCTAAACTAAAACTTGAACCCTAAATCTAAAACCTAAACCCTAAATCTTAAACCCTAAACCCTAAACCCCAACCCTAAACCATAAACCTTAAATAACTAAAAACCTAAAAACCTAAACATAAATAAAATAAAACCTAAACCAAAATAAAATAAAAAAATAAAAATAAATAAAAACATAAACTAAAACCTAAACCTAAACATAAACCTCAACCTAAAAAAATAATAATAATAAACAAAAATAAAATAAATAAAAACCTAAACTAAACTAAAAAAATAAAAAACCTAAATAAAATATAAACTAAACCTAAAATAAAAATAAAATAAAATAAAAACCTAAACCTAGAAAATAAAACCTATAAATAAATAAAAAAATAAAGCCTAAACCCTAAACAAAAAAAAAAAACCTAAACCTTAGATAAAAATAAAATAAACCTAAACCTAAATTAAAATAAATAAAACATAAATCTAAAGGTAAACCAAAACTTAATAAAATAAAATAAGCTAAAAATAAACCTAAATCTAAACTAAAAAATAAAACCAAAAAACCTAAAATAAAAACCTAAAACCTAATCCTAAAAAATAAAATTAAAACCTAAACCTAAACCTAAAAATAAAAAATAAAACCTAAACTTAAAAAATAAAAATAAAACTCAATTAAAAATAAACCTAAACCTAAAACATAAACTAAAATAAAAAACCTAAACTAAAATAAATAAACCTAAAAATAAATAAATTAAACTAAATAAAAATAAAATATAAAATAAATGCAAATAAATAAAAAATAAACTAAACAAACTAAATAAACGAAAACCTACTGGTTTACTTAATTTAAAAATAAAAAAATAAACCAAAACCCTAAAGCCTAAACCCTAAACCCTAAACCATAAACCCTAAACCTTAAACCTTAAAATCTTAAAACCTAAACCTAAAATCCTAAACCCCAAACTCTAAACCCTAAAACCTACAACCCTAAACCCTAAACCCCAAACCCTAAACCCTAAACCATAAACTAACCCTAAAGACTAAACCCTAAACTAACCCTAAACCCTAAACCCAAATAATGGGCAGAACCTTGATGGCAAGAACATCACCGTCAACTAGGCTCAATCTAGATCTGATGGGGGAGACGAAGGTAGAGGCGGTGGTTATCAGTGGTGGTGGGGTATCTGGAGGTTCTGGTGGATATGGAGGTGGTGGTCAGAGTGGTTATGGAGGTGGGAGGAGCAACGGAGGATACAGTCATGGTGGTGGTGGTGGGAGTGATCGAGGATATGATGCAGATCCCTCTACTCAAGAGGCGGTGGTTATGAACCGAGAAACCAAGAACGGCCGATCCGACCGCTACTTTATGAAAATGTGTCCTTATAGTGGAGATGATTATACATATTTAGGGTTTTTGATTAGCTATATGGGTGCTCATTTTTTATCTATATTATCGCTTATGTCTTAGAAAACTTAGGGTACTACTTGGTTGATGAAATCCAAAAGATGAAATGTTGAATCTGAATTTTTTCTCTATTAAAAAAATCCTTAAACCCTAAACCCTAAACCCTAAATCCTAAACTAAAACTTAAACCTAAACCCTAAACCCTAAAATGTAAAACCTAAACCCTAAACCTAAACCTAAACCCTAAAAACAATAAACCTAACCATCAACCCTAAACCATAAACCCTTAACCTAAACCTAAACCCTAAACCCTAAACCCTAAACCCTAAACCCTAAAACCATAAACCCTAAACCCTAAAACTTAAACCCTAAACCCTAAACTAACCCTAAACCCTAAGCTAACCTTAAACCCTAAACCTTGAATAAAGATGTCATTAGGAGTAGATCTAAAGAATGACCTAAGCCTAAAATTGTTATGGTTGCTAAATAAAATATCTTCAAGTGACTTTCCCTTGACTATCAGAGATTTGAATACCCTAAACCTTAACTCTAAATCATATTATATTACCATATATTATAGTGTAATGTAACATCATATATTTGAGCATGTAGTGATATGTTTTTGGATGTCCTAAGATGTTTTGAAATGTTTTAGTATATTATGGTATTGTGCCCTATAGTCTATATTAATATAGATCATAAAAATATTGAATTAATAAATCAGATGATGAAATTTGTTAAATTTGAAGTGTGAATTAGGTTATAGTACCAAAGGTATGCTACGACACTTGTAGTCTAAAAAGTAATATTTTATGTTCAAAATAAATATTATATGTTGTAGCATAGTATAGCATCATATATCATAATATATTGTTCTGTGCATTTTATATTCATTTAGTATTTTACAACCATGTAGTCGAGCCTACACTAGCATTATTCATAAAAATGTTGATTTAGACTTTAGAATGGTGGAATTTGGCCAAATTCATAATAGGTAGAGCATGGAATCATAATTTATATATATATATATATATATATATTTAATTTTAAAGTATATAGGTTTTTATTATTTAGACCTAATTTTATGATTTTTTATCTTAAGCAATCCCTTATGATGTCATATGCAATATAATATATTATAGTGTATTATAATATAGGATGTCATAACATAGTGTAGCATCATGCATTATAGCATATTATTATGTATTACTACTTGTTGTTCAACATATTTTAGTTTGTTATAGTATGATGTAGTAGAGTTTGTAATCATATAATTTATAAAAATACTGACTTATAGGCTGAGATGATGGGATTTGGCCAAATTTAAGGTAAGCTTTAGGGAACATCATTGGGGGGTGTGCTAAGATGTGTCATTTAATCAAAAGAATGGAATTTTACATCCAAAATAAATGTTCATTTTTCAATCAAATTTTATAGAATTTTTTCTTAAAGTGATTCATTTTAAGGTGTAATGTAAGATAATATATTATATGAAAGCATATTAAAATATAATGTACATAACAATCTAAGTTCACATATATATGAATGTGGTGGTGTGTTACTAAATGTTATTTTAGATTTTAGTATGTTTTTACTTTTGTTATAACACATTTGGTCAAAACTCACAAAAATATTAGTTTGAAGGTTAAGATGGAAGAATTTGGCCAAAATTCATGACACACTAAGAAGCAACACCAAAATTATGCTATTTTTGTACCATTTCTAACTAAAAAAATAACAATTTTACATCCAAAATGAACATTATTCATATTTTGAGAACATTTTGTTATTTGTTCCTTTTAGGTGATTCTAATGAGGTGTAATGTTAGACAATCTATTATATTATAGCAAATTATAATATAACATCATATATTATAATATAATATAGTGCGTTAATTCACATTATAATATTGTATAGTTAGTTTGAGCTTGCACCATCACAAATCTTAAAATGTTAATTCCAATATTAAGATGATGTAATTTGAATGAATACATTGTTAGGATTTTGGTTGAAGTATTAAAGGTGTGCATAAGAGAAGAAATAAGATTTGATGAGAATTCCATGTTAAGGACACTGAGGGAGATCCACTAGGGGATCACACATGCATTGGACATGACATATGAGGGGTCTATGTTGAGGGCACAGAAGAAGAAAATCTGTTGGGGGCAAGTTTGAATTTGATTTGATTATATGATCTGTGGAAAGAAGTTCCACTCAGAATAATAATCTATAATCCATCGAGGATTAAGATCAATCGACTTTAATTTAATTTGTTTTAATTGATGTGGAGGCATATCTGTTAAAGATATGGGCTTGAGTCAGCTGGGGATTGAGTATATGAACCTTCCACTAAAGAAGCAAGTTCAGGCTATCTACTAAGGATTGGGATATGAGTTTAATTTCATAGATTTGTTTGGGGATGTATCTACTGGAATAAGAGTTTGTTTAGATTTCTTTGATTTAGACTCTACTGGGGGAGTTGGTTTAATTTTTCTCCACTAGGGAGGTTGGTTTTGAATTTGATTTGTTTGCTTGACTTGTATATATATATGATTTGGGGCTCCACTAGGGAGAAGGGTGTGATTTAACTCCACTGGGAAAATTAGATTGTTTAATTTAATCTGAGTTAATGTATGGACCTGGTGTGCAATGGACCCACCAGAAGGGCTATATCGCCTTGACCTACCTCAGTTTACAAATCCAAAGGGATAGTCTATCTGTGGGTAGAGCTATCAACCTAAATGGTTGCCTTTAGTGTGCAAAGGAAGAAGGGTAACTTTACATCTTTCAAAGCAAGGAACAACCACTGGGGTAACCTGTTGGATGCATAACAAATCGAACCTGACCTAAGGAGACTATTGAGTGAATGTTGATGGGGACTTATGTCAACTCTGAAGTAGTCAAGATTAATTTTATCTTAATTTCATGTGATTTGATATGGTTTGTTTGGTTTAGTTTGATTTTAAATTTAGAGCATATCTATTAGGGTTGTGAGATTGGTCAAATTTGATAGATTTAATTTTTGGACCATATCAGTATGTGATGGACCCACTGAGAAGGGGCTATATCAGACTTGTCCTATCTTGATTTACAATCCAAAGAGCACTACCTGTGGGTGTAGCTAGCCAACCAATTACCTTTTGGTATGTGCTAGAAGAAGGCATACCATATTTACATCTTCTATAGGCAACATGACCTGTTGCATACACAAATCAAACCGACTTAGGGGACAATTGAGTGAATGTCGACTGACTTATATCAACTCAAGAGTAGTGGTGATTCTAATAGGAGTCTAACATTTACTAAAGATAGGATGCCTTCTTGAGAAAATGTACCACAAGGGGTGTCCTCCTAATCTAGAAGAAAATATATATTTTGTTTATATGTTTGCATGGGCCCTATTGGTGTGCGAGGGACCACACTGAGAAGAGGCAATGTAGGCCTTAACCTATCTCAAATTTGCTGGACAGAGAGAGAATCTACACATCCATAAGATGGATTCTCCAACCACTAGGGTGGTTACTAGGAAAGGGGAACTATCCAATTTGATAAAAACCCGAGTAGTGTCTAAATGGGGTCGCAAAGGACGTCATCCAAATATAGTGCCAACAAGGGAGGTGTTACTAGGGGCGTTATCCTGAGGCCTAGAAAAGAAACCCTATTGGTGTACGGTGGCCAAGTCAAGGAGAAAGTGTAGCAGACTTACATCTTCCATGAGTGGTGTATCCTAAGGTGCAAGAACAAACCAACCTAAGGTGTATCCATCAGCATGAGTGGTGTAATCGTCAGTGTAGTGAGAGCAAACCAACCTATGGTGCCCATCGATGTGCAACGATCAATTTGGAAAGAAAGCATGTATCCTTACAACTTTCTAAGTGGAACTGATCATCGGATAGTCCGGTGACATATGCTATCGACCTAGAAAGCGGGAGCCCGGAGGAAGGACTGGACCCAGACTTGAAGTTGTCTGGAGGGAAGGAGTCACTATGGGACTTATCCTAAACTACAAATATACTTGAATAAATCAGTGCATGAAGGCTAATTAAAGAATAAAGTGTAGCAGACTCACATCCTCTTAAATGAAGCCAACATGAGGTAGCTTACTTTCCATGCATTAAGATCTACTAAACTAACAAGGCATTCATCGGTGTAGTGGCTAAGTAAAGAACGAAAGCATAGTAGACTTACATCATCTAAAGCAAAAAGACCTCTGGGTGACACCAAAAAGATGTCAACAATTGAGAAATTCTGATGAATACCGCTAGGTGTTATCTCAACTTAGAGTAGCCCAAGAGAAAAGATATGTGTTTTTTTGTTTATAGTAGTTTTAGGTTCCTTACACCAACTTTAAAACATGGAGGTTTTGCATGCTCTAGCACAAACCCCTTTTGCTCACAATCATTTCAGATAACTCGGTTTTGGCATGCTCAGAGTCTCCTACAAACCTTCGAGCTCTTCTAACCACAACTTGGCGTTCTGCACTATTATGATCTTACTACCAATAGCTATCCTTAGTGATGAGAGTTGGACTTTAATAATGGTAGAAGCAATACACATTAAAAAGAGAAAGGAGTAAACTAAGTTGGAGTTCTATATGTGGTAGGCCCATAAGGTTTCAACTAACTGCTCATGCCACTATCGCTTATTATTATCGAGTGTCATCTTTAGTATTTAGATAAGAGTTTTATTGAAGGCTATTGCTAAGCCATTTGCCCTGGGGTAGTTGATGGTAGAATATCTCCAATCTATGTGTCTTCGGACAAAGTAGTTGATCTCGGTGCTCTTGAATGTAGTACCATTATCAAATATAATTTATCAAGGCACTTCAAACCTATATATGGCATGGCTCCTAAAAAATTAGAGCACATTCTGAGTTGTGACCCTCCAGTGAATCACCTTTGTTCATTTAGAAAAGTAGTCAGTAGAAGCTAAGATGAACCGATGACCCTTGGAAGAAGTAGGATCAATCGGACCCACTATGTCAGTACCCCAACACTGGAATGGCCATGAGGCCAATGTAGGATGTAAAATGTTGCGTGGTTGGTGTAGGACCACACCGTGTATTTGACATTGGTGGAATTGCCTAGCCGTATCCATGTAATCTCTGATCATTGATGGCTAGTAGTATCCTAGTCTCTTAATCATAGCTTTCATCTTTGGACCGGATTGGTTGGCTCCACATAATCTTGAGTGTACCTTGGTCAGAATCTTACGGGCTTCATGCTTGTCTAAATAACATAACCACATTTGATCAAATGACCATAGATATAAGACACCATCCACAAGTGCATAAGAAAGTGCTCTCTAGTTCATCTAATGGGCTTGGGACTTCTCTTGAGGTAGTTTATCTTTATTTAAATAATCCATGAATGGTTTCCTCCAAACTCCCTCCCTTCTTGGCAATGGAACCTCCTTAAAGAGAGTACTTTCATTGAGTTCAATATCACAAGGGGATAAAACTTGTCTTTTGGACCTTAATGATATGGACTCATCCTATGGACATGCAAACTCCTTGATAAGTTTGGCTAAATCATACTCTATAGTGTTCTCTCCTCGAGGAATCTTATAAATGGTAACTTCTGGGATTTGGGCCAACAACTCCATGGTGTACTTATGGCAGTGATGGAGCTTGGACTTTATAACCTTATAGGACCTAATGATTTGGTTGATAACTAATTGAGAATCCTCAAAGATGTTGATGTTCTATGCTTAGTAATGGCTAACCTGCACTGCAATCGAGCCTCATATTCATTGTTGGTAAGGATTGCAAGATGATATGAGAATCTCATCACATCATTGAGTTAAGAAAATTATTCTACCCTAGCCTTTCCCGGAATAATAGATTTTGGTTCTTCTCCTCTTAGAGAAGCGCACCATCAAAGTACATCTCCCAAGGAATGTTGTATCCTCTATGTTCATGATTTTCACATCAGGGAGATCATCACTAAGTCGAGAGTGAAAGTTGGTGTCTTAAGAAATGCTATCCTTTCACCCATGGAGGTACGAAGGTATATCAAATGCGAGGATCATGGACCGCCATGCTAACCATTTGGATAGCATCGACTATGTCATGAGATACTATAGTGGATTGATCCTAGAGATTAAGTTCACCTTATGAGGAAGCATGTATTTTTGTAGCTTTTGGGATGCCAAGATTAAAAATAGGTAATGCTTCTCAATGGGTGGATAATTAGCCTCAATAGGGATTAAATGATGGCTGGGGTAGTAGAGTGCATTTTCCTTCCCGTCATCATTGGCTTGGCCAACATAGCACCAAGGGAGTCACCATCAGGTAATGCATAATGTTTTCGAAGGCATGATCACACTCATCATCCCACTTAAACTTACCATCCTTTTTGACAAGTGTTGAGAATAGCTGACATCTTCCTGATAGGTTGGATATAAAGTATCTTAGATATGCCAACCACCCCAGAATGATCTTAGTTGAGTTAAACTTATAGGGGTGGCATTTCTAATATTGATCTTCTCGATCGATTGATTCTAGTGTCGGGCAACAAACCCAAGGAATTTTCCTAAAGCTACCCAAATGCACACTTCATTTCCTTTTGAGGTTAAATTATCTTAACTATTTAAAAAACTACTCAAGTCAAAGAGATGGTCTTCCTTTTCTCTACTTTTGACCATGAGATCATCGACATAGCACTTGACTTGATGATGAATGAGTTCATCAAGATTCAGTCATAGCCACCGGTATGTAGCACCGACATTTTAAGGTTAAAAAGGCATGACCTTATAGCAATAGATTATCGTGGTTCTAAAAGTAGTTTCTTTCATCTTCGAGGCCATGTTTATTTGGTTATATCTATGAGCCATCCATGAAAGAGAAGATTGCATGAGATGAGGCAATGTCCACCTTCAACTCCTAGATTGGTAGTGGAAATTCATCTTTTGGACATGCCTTATTTAAATCCCTAAAATCAAGGCATATGTAAATTTAGATATTTTTTTTCTTAACTGAGATCATGCTGGCTAACTATGTAAAGTATTTTTCTTCCTAGATGAAGCTAGGATAGATCAATTTCTTGACTTTAAAAATAACTTATTGTTCTATGTCTAATCACATGCATCTAGGAGCTTGCTTGATAGGGTTAGTAGGCTCTATTGCTAGTTTATGGACCACTATGTGAAGAGCCAATCTAGGCATCTCTTCATAACTCCATTCAAAGTAGTCCTTAAACTCAATCAATAGCCAAACTAAGTCATTGGTTTCAATTTCATTCAACAAAGAACTGATGTATGTCAGGTGTGGATCTTCTACAATGCCTAAGTTGATTACCTTGAGCTCATGGATGGTTGACTTGATCACTTCTTCAAATTCTTGCATGCATCTTTGACTTAAAATCATATGGATCATCTAAATTTTAAGCACGCTCTCATATGAGTTAATGTGATTTGAAAATAACCTATCGATTCCAAATGATTGGTGATGACTACAATAATTATCATCTTCATCACCTATTATATCAATCTGTCTTGATTGAGAGCTTTTCATTTGTTCTTCCATATTATTTTGAAGTAGTCTGAGCTGTGCTTTGACAAAGTAAGTGGGATTAACCCTTTTTTGCTAAATTATCAACACAACAAGTACCAATCAAAAGGTAATTCTATTAAATCTTATATAAATCATCCTCAAGTTCTACATCAACTTCTTGACTTGAGGATGATGCTCCTAAAGAACCTCTAGTCTTCACACACTGGATGACTTAGGGGCTCCCTTAACTACCAAACCCTTAGCTTTTTTAGAGGAAAGTGGGGTTAGAGCTAAGGTTCCCAACTGATTCCAAATTGTTTCACATATAAACATGGATACACTTATGCTTTGCTTTGGAGCCCAGTCTTCATCGCTATCTGGCTCAAGTGTCACCTCCAAGGGAATCTACTACTGAGAAGAGCTGGCTGGTGTGCTAACCATATAAGACTCATCCTATGAACTAGATTCTAAATCTATATGGATAGGTGTACTCTAGGGACATATCTTCTATTGTGGCCAACAAGAGGTTTTCACCCCAGACCCTCAACTGGCCTCTCTTCCTCTCACCGGTGAGGTCATCATCTTACCCATATGTTCAAATGGAGTAACTATGTAATCTAATGTAGACTCCACTTCCTCCTCCAAGTTTATTTTCGCCCTTTTATTTTTTTTTTTTTTTTTCTTTTCTTTTTTTCTTTTTTTTTTCTTTTCTTTTATTTTAAACTTTGGCCAAGTTTGTGAGAATAAACTTGTTGATTTTGAGGTAATAAGTGCATCCTCATATATGACCTCATGAACTGTAAATGGCTTGAGATCTTTTTTGACACAGTAGACGATCCCACCATGAAATACATACACTGAAGTAGAGAGGATGAAACTATGTTGTTCTCATGAATCCATGGTCTTCCAAGCAAAGCATTCAAAGATGTATCCAAGTCTATAATGTGAAACTTGGCTTCGATCTTCCCATCATGTATCTCCAAAGCCACTATGGAGCCAAGGCCATTGACCTCACTTTTGGAGTGCATTCAATCTTCCCATCTTAGACTTAGAGTCTAGACTAAGACTTCTGTCATAAGACACTTCTAACAATTAGGTAAACACTTAACCTAAGCCCAAAAGACTTAAAAGGGTTAACCATAGATTAGATTTTGGGATTAGGATAATCCACCTACCCTACAACCCAAATCCAATCCATGTTCACCTTCTCAAACCAAACCTCAAGTTCAATTCAAACATTGAATTCAAATAAATCCAAACCAAAATTCCAAAACCAAATGATTGAAGCCATGATCAAATCAAACTTGAAACCCTTTCTAGGCCATATGACCTATCCACGAACTTAGCCAAATCTTAATCCAAATCAATCCAAAATCAATTGATTTCCTAATAATCAATTTATTTCTTCAGCCATCTTCCTAAATATAAATCAAATCCACATTAAAATGATCAAAACTAAGTCAAATTAAATCAAAACCCTTCCTAAGCCATATGACCTATCCCATGGACCAAATTACCAATCCAAATTGTCAAACTCAATTGATTTTCACAAATCAATCATATTTCAATCATCTTCAAATTTTAAATGAAAAACATTTAAATCAAAACTAAATCAAACCAAATCAAAATCCAAATATAAGCCACATGACTCAACTCCATGGACTTAGCCAAATTCCTTCATTCAAAACCCAAATTAAATGATTTTCTCATGAATCAATCATACCTTCAATTATATTCACAAATATAAATGAAATCTACAATCATCAAGCCAAACCAAAATCAACCCAAAAACCAACTTAACCTTTTGACTTGAAATGTTCAAATAAACCAAACCCATTTGAAAAGCCAATTGTAATTGAATTTATATATCAATCCCAAATCCATAAATAAACTCAACTAAATCAAACTAAAACCCAAAATCAAGCCAACCAAAACCCAATTGTCCACTTGACCAAAGTGGCAAATTTGACCTATTTGAGCCAAGTTCTAATCCACATTTTCATTTGATCACCCATCATTGATTTTGAATTAATTTTAAAAATTTATATGAACTAAATTCCTCAAACCAATGATTCATACCAAATCAAAATCAATTTTTGAATATGACTTGACTTTCAATTGAGTTAAACCAAACCCAATTAGCTCTCTTGACCCAAGTTGACCTAAATTGACCTAAAAGACCAAATTGTGTCAAATCAAAATTTAAACCAAATTGATTACCAATGGCTCAAGTTCATTCCAAATTGATTGTTGAACTTGACCAAAGCCATGATTGGACCCAATTGACCTAATTGACCTATAGCCTAAATTGACCAAAAAGGTTCAAGTTGGCCTAAATCAAAACCAAATCCAAATTAATGAAACCAAATCACAATCATCTTCAATTGGTCAACTAAACCCAAACCAACACTAACATAATTTGGCCAATTTGGTCAAATTGGTCAACATAACCCATTTGACCCAAATGAATTCAAATTAGCCAAAATCAATTATCTAAGCCAAACTAAACCCAATTGAACCAAAAAACATCCCAGTGATCATATGAACTTAACAACCTTGGTTTGATCAAATTTGACCAATTGGTCAACATTAACCTAACCCAATTTGACCTAAATTTGTCAAATTAAGCCAAACTAAATCAACTCAATTGACTTAAAATTTGGGCTAACTTACTTTTGGCTCATTTTAAATCTTGCCCAATTAAATCTAATGCCAAATGATCATTATACCCAGTTTGGGGCATCACATGAGAAAATCACCCATGTGGTCATTTCCATTCCTTGGCCACTTGGTACTCTTCCAATGGTCTAGGCACCTAAGACACTGCCTAACCCAGGGGTGGTTGGGTTAGCCATGATGAGGTGAAATAAACCATCATTCCATTAGAGCATTTGAAACCCATGACACCCATGATTCCTCCTTGGCGACCACCTCCACACCTTCAACCAACCAAGGCAGCCAACTCACCTCCTCCCTACCACCACGACTCACGAGATGGCGGGATGGCCACTTAAAGCCAAACCACCATCCTTGTCAATCAAGATGAAGAGGGGTATACACTCCCTCGTTTCCACTCAAACACACACAAAAATCATTGCTCAGAGCCCTAGTTACCCAAGATGACTTTCTAAAGTCATTCCCAAAGCTACCAGGCTCTTTCCTCAATCAAAAATGTCATTCTCGTCTATCCAAAAATAGGACACTCCCATTTCTGACCTAACTTCCCCATTTCTCCATCAAACTCAAATTAACTTTACATGCACCTTCCCTTAAGCCTCGTCGAGCAAGAACAGATCATCTACCAAGCTTCTTGAGCACCGAAGGTGGGACTTCGATCAAAGCTGAGCTCCAAATCATCAGTTCATGGCCTTCCAAGTGAACATCAAAGAATTGATCCAATTGCTACTAAACAGGGCTTCATCTCCACTAGATGAAGCTTCCTCAATCTTTTGAGCTCTTGAGCTCCAGTGAGGTATGCTTTCAAAACTAATCTTTAGGAAAAAAATGGGTTGGGGCTTTTTGAAGAAAACTTGCATCTCATGAGATCTTGACTTGTGAATCCCCTCCAATTGATGTTTTGAAGGTGTAGGATTCTTTTGGAGTTGATCCAAGCTTGAGTAAGCTCGGATCAAGTGAACAATGGTGAACGAACTCCATTATCTCTCACTCGCTTGACGTTAGATCACACACCATCTATTCTTCATGATCAGAATGAACGGTCATGATTAGATCTTCTAGATTGATCTAATTAAATCCTATTAAGTTGTTGGATTAATCATAGCCGTCCAATCTTAGATTGGATGGTGGACAAGAAAGAGCATCTGCCGCTGCCATGTAAGTGTTGAGTCAGATAAGTTTTAAGTAGCTAATCCCACAATGTTGAAATCATGCGCATCGCGAAATGTGTCAATAGGTTAGCTTTAATTAGCTTAATTAATCATTTTAATGGCTTAAATTTCTAAAAACTATAAAAAATCATAGATAAATAAAACAAATGCAAATAAATACTCATTTTAAAGGTATTTCAGAGGAGAATTAATTAAATATGATCTTAATTAATTTTGAATAGTAATTAAAGTTTAATTATAAATTTAATTAGCTTAATTACTAATTACTTGAGAAATTAATCCCAAATTTTTTTTGGGTTAATTTAATGGGATGACCTCTACCTCCCATGATTTTCTTGGGATTTATTGCTCACTTAATTAGAAAATTGATGAATTAAATCTTAACTACTCTTTTAAGTTAATTAATGATTAATTAATCCCATTAATAGTAATAAATTGGTTAATTAAGTTTATTAATCATTATTAAATAGTAAGTGAACTAAGGAATATGGTTGGGACCCCTTTCCCTAAGTTCATTTCACCCTTTTTTAAAATTAAATTAATGAAGCTTTAACTAATTAATTAAATCACTTAATCAAATGAAAATCATAATGACATCAGATCTTAATTAATTAAATCATGGGGTAGATCTTTAGTGTTTAATAACCTAAAGGAATATAATGAAATTATGGTTAGTCTACATGTGTGGGAAAACCATAAGAGTAATTAATTAAGTCCCTTAATCTAATTAATTATTGAGCCAATTGCATTAGCCCCTTTTATTTCTATGATTGCAAGTTTATTTTCCATGCATATCATGTTGGCTCATAATTATTTAGTTAATTACTTTAAGGTGACATAGATAAGAGTAATTAATTCATCTAATTAAGGGTTCAACTTAATTAACCCATAAAATCAACTTAATTATGTTTCCTTAAATTAAATCAAATCACTAATGTGGGAATGGGTTTAAAATAGCAAGTGATGATTTCTCTTCTCTCTTTAAATCAAATCAAATCAATTTAATTAATAAAGAAGCTTTGGTTTGATTTAAATAATCTTATTTGATTTGATTGTCCTTAAGAACTAGTTTGGTTGAATGAATCACATGATTATATTTGATTTTCCTCTTTCCAATCATGTTAAATTTGTCATGTCATTTGAATTCATTCATCCATCTTTTCAAAACCAGGTAAAATAAAATGGATTTTCTTTATGTAAGATTGCATGTGTTGATTTAATTTAATATATTATTGGCTATTATGACTATTAAATCCAAATGTATTTTTTAAAAGCTTATAAATGAATAATAATATGTGTTATGTGCTAGTTATATATACATAAAAAATGCATGTGCTTATAGCTTAAGTGTATGAATATTAAGTTCTCTTTCCTCTATTCATGTGTTGATTTATATAAGATTGAATTGTAATGGGTATATAGTCTGGACATCCCGACAACATGAGGCTTTAGCTAGCCCCAAGGAGGTCATTTGATTACCTCACTTCCCTAGTTTAACAATGGTACATACCAATTTGATTTCATTCTTATGCATTTCAAAATTTGAATTTGGATAGAGCTTTAATTCATATATATAAGTGATTCAATATATATATATATATATATATATATATATATATATATATATATATATACAATCTTTGCATGGTTTTCTTTCCTAATTTATGTATACATCTATGTGTGTACAAGAAAAGCAACTATATAGTCTGGACATCCCGAGAATATGAGACTTTAGTTAGCCTCAAGGAGGTCATTTGATAACCTCACTTCCCTTGTTTAACAATGATGCATACTTACCTATATCTTTGTACATGTATATGTATATGTGATTAGTGAATGAAAATCCCATTTTACATTAAAATTGCATGCATTCATAATTGAATAAGTGGTTGAATTAATTAACCATATGATTTGGAGCTTACTTCCTATGTTTATATATATGAATTTACATATGTTTGAATGCAAATGGGTATATAGTCTCAACATCCCAAGAATATGAGGCTTTAGCTAGCTCCAAAGAGGTCATTTGATTACCTCACTTTAAGTTTTAACACATTTAATTTCATTCTTATGTCCTTTTTGTATAAGAATTTGTATAAATTTTTAAATTAATATGTTTAAATAATTCAATCAAATAAAATATAAATTCTAAACATGCACATGCATTCATCATTTAAATGTGCTAAAATATGTTGCATTTATAGATACACTTAGGATTAAATCATTTGCATGTTACATGTGATGGAAAGAAGTAATTTAATATATGTCATGTGGTAGTAATTCAATTAAATTATTCTTAAGATGCCTTTCATTTTTAATAGGATTATTTAAAGTGAACCTAAACATAGGATTAATTAAATCATTTAATAAGCCATTCACTAAAGAAAACTAAATCAAGTTAATATACTTTAAAAGTAACTTAAGGTAGGGATGAAAGAGGGAAATCATCTTTTCCTCCCTTTATAACACTTAGTTGCTAAGTTTAATCAAATGAAACAAAAGAAATTAAAATTCTCAAATCAATTAAACTACTTCAAGTGAAATCAACATGTTAGAATGGTGTATGATGTGATGTATGTTTTGCTTTATGATGTATTATTTTAGATTGGATGTTAGGGTGTATGCTTCATAGACTGGATGATAGGCCAATATTAGCCTAATCATATTTTCTGTAATGGATTATGCTTAAGGGATGCTTAAAAAGAAATGTGAATGCTCTTTTTACAGGTTGAATCCTTAAGCATAATCTAAGTTAGGACATGTGGGCTTAAGTACCCGTGTGTAGGTTGCTAAGTATAAATTATAAATACAACCGCTTGAGATTATATGTATATTTAGGTGTAGTTAGATTTACTTTTCCCACAAAAATATAATTTTTGTAATAGGAATTAATATTAGTGTTATGGGGATTAGGATGAGCAGTGGCCATAAGGCTTTGTCCAAGGGTGCCCTGTGATGCCTTTGAAGTAAGCACCATCTAAATCAAAGAAGGAACCAAATCGAGAATGAAGATATGAAGAAAGAAGACCCCATAGCATTTAATACAATTATAATTATTCTTTCATATTCCAGGTCATATAAGGGTAGAGCTCGGCTACCCATCTTTTCTCTCTTTCGATTATACGGAGGTACCCGACCACACCGGCCATTTATTCTTTTATGATAGTTTATATAATTGTTTGATGTTATGTTTACATTATACATTAGGATGACATGCTTTTCGTAGTTTCTTAAATGATTGATGCTTTAATGTGTGGCTTGGATATGATTAGCCTCTTAAGATAAAAATAACTTTTCTACCCAACTAATCACTCATAAGTAAATTTTAAACAACTCATAACCTCATCATATAGACTAAGACATAAATAAGATAATTAAAAGATTTAGCAATCCCTTAGCTATATGGTTGTATGTTTCACATCATGCATGCATATTCTTCTAATGAACATGAAGGATCTCCATCTTGCACACAATAAAGGAATGCTTGACTGTGAGGGAATCCCTTATGGTGGAGAACACCTTCTTCTAGCTGATTTTACCCATAGCCTATTTCATCATGCATTTAGGCATAAGAAATCCTAAAGCATCTATCAGAATGATGTGTCTAAAATAAAATAAAATTTGAAAAGATTTTGCATCTATAGATTATGTCATATGCTCATACCACTCATGCTCTAGTCTCTTAGGGATTATGTTTAGGACTTTAGTCTCTTTCTAATTAAATACCTACCCTAGCTATCTTACAATTCATAAGACCAGACTACATGATTTTTAAATCATAGGAGGAGATAGCTGCCACTTCAGGAAGTTATAAGTCCAGAAGTCAGACAATTTATTCTCTCTTATAGAGGTAAACCCTTATGTCCCCCTATCGCTTAGATTTAGGTTGTGTTTTAGCTCATACTAAAGCTTGCTAGATTTAGGATCTGAGGTAGCTATTTCCTTCGGGCAACGAGCATAAATCCTCACCTTAAGCATTTTCACAACCTTGTATTGGTGGATTGTAAGGCCTAGTAATCTAATTAAATTTCAACTCAAAACATATAAATCTCAACTTCCAACCATAGGATAGATTAGAATGCTCACTAGGCTTCCTAGTATAAGCATTTCCTACTTTATTTGGATTTAAAAAATAAGTCTTCTCCTTGAACTTTCCCATTTGATTTTCCAAATACAACCAATCTTTGGATAGTTTAAAATCTTTGGAGATGTTAATTGTCTACTTTAATTGAGAGTATTCTTAAGAAATTTCATTTCCTAAGATGTAATTAACTATGGAGGCTTGCCTCCATAGGGAACTTAAGATCCTAGTTTAATATAAACTCTGCTTTATCTATCCATGTAAAGTAGAGGAAAAATCTCTAGTACATTCAAAGACTCATCATGCCTAAGGAGTCCTTATTCTGTGATTAGGTCCATTGTAGGGTGATGCCTCTATCTTTCAATATAGTACATCATACCTCAATGTTGTATAGATCACCTCAAAAGGTACCCGCCCCCATACATAAATAAAAACACCACAAGGCCCTCTCGCCTTGTTCATTGAATCCTCTTAACATCATCCTTTCTTTTTGGAGTTTGGAGATGTTGATCCTTAGGTAAACAAGGGTTCTTAGACTCATAATGTTGACTAATACATGTAGGTCAACCAAACTCTGATAGCATGTATCACATCCACTAATGTAAAGAGGTGGTTGTGCTTGGATGTCCCTAGGGTCTTCATCTGAATGTTACTCTAAGATGTCCTTAAGTGGCATGCCTCCTCTTTAGTAGAGGTTTGAGCTAAAGATGTCTCTAGGTCAAGCCTTGATTAGAGATCCCTCATCTCTTTGGATAAGATGAGGGCATCATATATGCTTAACCTAGCTGGAAACTTTCTAAGGTGAACTAGGACATTATAATCAACAAGCATATCCATGGGTGGAACATCTAGAGGGCTCTGCTCCGAGACTAATGACTTGCTTACCTTTATCCTGAGGTGCTACCCTAGGAGGTAGAACTTTGCCGCTGCGTAGGTTGACTTCAGTGACTTCTTGGAATGATGAGCTTGTGAAAAGTTCTGCCTTCTCATCGGGGATACCTACAACTTCTCCTATGGGATCCTCAGAGTCAATTGACTCTAAGTAAATCTCAAGAGTGTTGACCACATTTTTGGATGGGGTTAATTTGAACCATGAAACCTAATTAGGATTTCCTAATTTCAAATAGGAACTTCTTAATTCAATGCTTAGGATGCTACACCTAGTGTCTTAAAAATTTTCATTGGGATGACTCAGGTGGACTCAACCTGAATGATTAATTTAGATTAACTCAAATAAATTCTAGTTAAATCAAACTAAAATGAATAAAAGAATCCCAACTCATTCCAATTGAATCAAATAGGTCACTTGAATTCAATTGGAACCAAACTTAACCAATTTAGGCCAAATAGGTTAAACTGAAATGAAATCCAAAATTAAATGGATCAATTAAATCAAAACTAAATAAATCATCAATTCAAGATGATTGAATTAAAAATTTTAAAAAGGTTTAAACTAAAATCTAATACTTTGAGTTCAACTACTTGGTTTGGATTTCAATTTCCCAATCCAAGTTAAATGGATTCAAACCTAATCTCAAATCCATTTTAGATTAATTTAGGAAACCATACATTAGTCAAACACTATGTGATGATGCCATAAAACAATAAAATAAAAGAATGGGAAATGGAAATCAAAAGAATAAAAAAAGGAAAATGGAAAGAAGAAAAAAGCAAACTCCCTTCTTCCCACCTCATCCTACTCCACCTCTTAAGCCATCGCTTAAAAGAAAGCTACCTTCAAGTGAAGTCAGGCAATCAAACAGCTAAGCAAGCTTCGAAGGATTCCTATCACTCTAGCTGACCAAGGTAAGGAAGAAAAAGAGGATAGGCTCACGGCCAAACAAAATTTTTACACTTAGTGACTTCCACAAGCCAAACTAACCTCTCCCTCACCTTCACCACTGCAAATGAAGGAGAAACAAAACTTTCCCCACCTCTCAAGCCACTGGCAAGTGGGTGAACCATCAAAGCTGATGATTACAAGACAAATTCAGTATAGGGAATAATTGAATGAAGACAACCCAATTCCCTTGGTGCGCAAGTCCCTTGCATCGACCCGAAGCCATTTGAATCAATTCTACTACTCGAGACTGCTGAAATCGAGGTTCGCCATTGTCGGTAAGGAATTCATCAACGATCATTCTATAATTGAAATCATCCAATTTCATTTCTTGGATCATGAGAAATTAACCAAAAACCATCAACAACTCCCGGTTTATGAAGGTCAGGTAGGAGATGAAATCTCTGCCATCTGTTCCTCCTGAAAAGAATAGAGATCTAGGTGGACCAACTAATTAATTCCCCTTAAGGACCTGTGGATGGACCGTCAAGTCTTTGATCAGACGGTCCTACTTGATTTTGCATTTTTGTCGCCATTTTCACACGGGATCCACATGGATCCCCGTGCACCTCAAGGTGGCTTGCCACAATAAGTTATGGTTTAAAGAAGAAATTAGAATTTTTAGCATTTAAAAAATGCAAAAAAATACCATAACTTCCAAAAATTATAAATAAATAAATAAAATCTTAAAAATGCGAATAAGGGCTCTATGGATTTATCTTGATGAGAGGAATCCATAAAAAATTAAAATCCCCAATTTATGTTGTGTGTTTTTTTGCTTTAATTAGGGTTTAATTGAAAATAATAAAACCTCGATTACTTCCAAACCCTTAATGTAATTAAGTTAAAATTTTGGGAAAATTAAATTAAGCTTAAAGCACAACCTCTTGAAAGTTTTCATAATTTATCTCAATTTCTTTTATGAAAATGGAATTTTTAGTCATAAACTCCTAATTTAACTAAATAAATTAAATTTAAACAAATTAATTAATGAAAATGATTCAAACCATCTTAAATCAACATATTGAACCCTAACGAACATTTAGCCACTAAGGGAACTCAGTAGAACTTAATAAATCACAATTTGATTTAATTAATCAATTAATGAATTAATTAAATCAAATAATCAATGAGAACTTAATTATATTATAATAAATCAAATGTCCAAAAATTATGATTGAACCCTCATTAAAAACATATTTCAGTGAGGAATCAATGAAAAATGAATCCCCTAAATGAATTTCATTAAATTAGGCATAATTTAGGTCTTAATAAAATAATTAAAACCTTAATTATACCTTAATTATAACTCTAATTAAGATGAAACTTTGGAAACATGAAATTGGCATGTAACTACACTTCCCATAAACATTTCAAACCCAATTATTTCTAAAATGGGAATTATTGAATTTCCAAGTTCTTAAGTCAATATTAATCAAATAATGAATTAATAAAATTCATTAATCCACTAAACCATCAAATAAACTGAACTAATATTAATTAAACTTTAGAAACCCTTAAGGAAAGTTTATTAAATAGTCCTAAGTCAAAAGAACTTAATACTTAATAAAGCATAATTAATGAATTGGATTAATATAAATGAATCTAACATTTACAATTAATCCAATCCAAGAATGAACCTAAACTTTAACCTAAGTACTTTAGGTTAACATAAACTAAACTAAATAAAATCAACATGACTTAATCCAAAAGATTAATGTAAACCAAATAAACTAATTCAAATTAAACTAAATGAAATAAATCAAATTAAATCAAATGAACTAATTCAAGTAAAATTAAATGACATAATTCAACACACATAAACCTAAACCCAATCTTATGTTTAGGATTGAATGAAATTAACATCATATTAAGACTAATAGGGATTAGGGAGTGAGTCTAAGTTGATATATTCCTACCTTAAAAATGCAACAGTCCAGCCATCTTGCATTCATAAGACTCGACTTCATAAATTTAAAACACGTGGTGATACCTATCCAAAGGGTTATGAGTTTAGAAGAGTCAGGGATAGGTTAATTCCCTCAAGTGAGAGGAATGATCAATAATTCCTAAAATAGAAATAGGTCAAGCATCTAATATATATCAGAAGCACCTATAGACTAGGTTTTTAAGCATCCTTTTTAAGAATAAGTCTTCAACCCTAGGCATTTATGTAGTCTTGTGCTGCTAGAATCTAAGTCCTAGATTTCTAAGAAAATATAAACTGAAAATTCTAAAGTAAATTTCAAATTTAAAGCCCATTTATAGGATTGTTGAAATTCTTACTGAGCATCCCAGTATCAATAGGAATTTATTACTTCACCTCAATTGACTTCTGAAAAGAACTCTCTCTAATTTGATCATTCCCGATTGAAAATTCCAAAAAATCAATCCCTTAAAACAAACATAGAAATCTTTAGAAATAATAACTTATTTCTTTAATCGAGAGTATTCTGAGGAAGAGACCCTTCTAAAGATGTAATTAACTATAGAGGCTTGCCTCTATAGGAACCATGAACCCAACTAAAAAATAAACTCTATTTTACATTCCCTGTTGTTCAAGGGAAAAATCTCTGGTACATGAAAGACCCATTAGCCTTAGGAGTCTTTTATTGAAATGATCGAATCCATTATCGAAAAAAATGTTTACCTTCTAAGATAATATGTTTATTCCTTAATAACATATTTGATAATTTAAATAAGAAATTCCTAAACTCTACGTGGTGTCATAAATTTTCCCCACAAAAAGGTTAACCAGATTGATTTAGAGAAGGATAGTCCGACTCTCAATCAGAAAGGAAAGGATCAAAATTACTAGAGCTATTATTTTTATTTGGACTCGGAGAGCTTTCATTAGGAATAAAATCAAGAGCATTAAAAGTAGACAATATATAAGTAGAATCAGCTTTCTACATTAATTTCTTTTTGGGTGGAGGTACATGATAGAGATTAAGTAAAGTAAGAAGAGTAAGGGATTTAGTGCTCTTATCTGCAGATACAATGCTCCTGTCAGAAGAAGAGGTGGTAGCTATAATAGTGGAGGGAGTACGAACTGGTGGCTATGCTACTGACTATCCGGCAAGTATGGTGAAGGTTGGCTGGCTATCACCCTCCCTGAGTTTTCTTTTGCAACTAGCAAATCTTCCCTAGTGTTAGAGGTTTCAGCTACTTTAGGCACCTACAAGGAAAGCTTCTTGATCTTAGAAATGATCTTCTTAGAGGTTTAGGATAGGGAGATATCCTAACCTTCTTTGGTCTTAAGAGGATTGCAAGTATCTCTAAGGATTACTTTAATAGAACTTAATGGTTGTTCTAATAAGTTTTCTTTGAGATAACTATGGCTATAAACTTATAGCTGCTCAAGCTAGTCCTTAAAAGTGATACAATCCTTCAAGACATGAGCTAGCATGTGGTGATAGGGCAATAGCTAGGATCATCACTCTTGCCCACTTTCTTCTGGCCTCTTAGGCTCTGGTAACTGAAAGTCAGGTTTCTTTAAGAGATTCTTAAAAATTTTCCTAACTGCCTCCCTCTTAAATGAATATGGCTTATTTAATCTATCTTCAAGAGTAAGTGGAAAGTAGCTACCTAGCGATGAATACCACTACTAGGTAGGCTACTGAGATAGTGGAAATGGTCATTATGGCTGCGGTCGCCAGTATAATGGCCTAGGTGGTGGAAGAGGAGGTGGCAAAGGAGGCTGCTGAGCTAGTAGTCTCTCATACTGAACTCTGGCTAGTTGCTTTTCTTTGTCCATTGACACAACTATCCTTAGCTTCTTCTCAAACACCTTCTATGACTTGGGCCTAGATGATTGGTCGGGAAAGGGCAACTGTTTGGCTTCCTCATATAGGCTAGCCTCCTTGTTGATTAATTTCTCGATTATTTTGATGGTAAGCCGTTATGTATGAAGGCGACCGGGCCATTGATATTCTTGAAAAGAATCTCAATGACATGATGTTCGGACAGCTATAGTTCGCATTTCATGCACAGGTTGCACCATCGGAGAATGTAATTAACAAGGGGCTTGTTGAGTTTCTATTTCTCTATATGAGATCGCCTAAAATCATCCTCTTAAGCTCCAAACGCCTTGATGAAGAGGTGCTCCAAAAGAAAAGTCTTCATCAAAGCGTAGGCGTCAAGATACCAATCAAATGCAACACTTGATGACAACAAAAGGTGGAAGAGGAGTCGGCACCTGTTGCAATAGTGTGCAATGTGTTATCGTGGGTTCCCACTGCCCCAAAGATCTTAAAGGATGGTGGCACAAAACCCTAATTAAAATAAAACTAAATAAAAACCTAAACCTAAAAAATAAACCCAAAAATAAATAAAAAATAAAACCTAAACCCAAAACTAAAAAAAACCTAAACCTAAAATAAAAAAAAAATAAAACAAACATAAACATAAACTAAAATAAACTAAACTAAAATAAATAAAACATAAACCTAATCCTAAATAAACTAAACCTAAACCCTAAACTAAATAAAATAAAATAAACTAAAAATAAACCTATAACTAAACTAAAAAAGACCTTAAAAAACCTAAAAAAGCCTAAAAACTAAACCTAAAAAATTAAAATAAAAACCTAAACATAATACCAAAAATAAAAAATATAACCTAAACCTAAAAAATAAAATAAAAATAAAACTAAACTAAAAAATAAACATAAACCTAAACATAAACCTAAAAATAAACTAAAATAAAAAAAACCTTTAATTAAAATAAATAAAACTAAAATAAATAAACTAAACAAAATAAAAATAAAAAATAAAACTAAATAAAAATAAAATAATAAAATAAACTAAAATAAATAATAAATAAACTTAATGAACCTAAACTTGTTGGATTACTTAATTTTTTTAAAAAAATCCTAAACCCTAAACCCTAAACCAAAAATCCTAAACCCTAAACCCTAAACCATAAAACTAATCCTAAACCCTAAAACCTAAACCTACAAACCTAAACCCTAAACCCTAAACCATAACCCTAACTGAACCCTAAACCCTAAACCCTAAACCCTAAACCCTAAAAACCTTAAACCCTAAAGCCTAAAGCCTTAATCCTAAACCCTTAACCCAAAACTAACCCTAAACCTTGAGCTAACCCTAAACAATAAACCCTAAAAATCCTAAACCCTAAATCCTAAACGCTAAATCAAAAAACCCTAAACCCTAAACCCTAAACCCTAAAACCATAAATACTAAAACCCTAAACACTAAACCCTAAACCCTAAAAAATCTAAAACCTAAACCTAAACTAATTAAAACCTAAAAATAAAATAAATAAAAATTTGAACCTAAATAAAATAAAATAATAAAATAAAATAAAAAAACCTAAACTTATACCTAAAAATAAAATAAAATTAACTAATAAATATAAACTAAAATATAATAAATAAAATAAATAAAAACCTAAACTAAAAAATAAAATAAACCTAAAAATAAAAAAACTAAATAAAATAAAAACTAAACGCAAAATAAAAATAAAATAAACCTAAAATAAAATAAAATAAAAACTAAATAAAAACCTAAACCTAAAAAATAAACTTGAAAATAAAACTTAAAAATAAATAAAAAATAAAAACTAAGCCCTGAATTAAAAAAAAAAACTTAAACCTAAAATAAAAATAAAGTAAACCTAAACCTAAACTAAGATAAACTAAACTAAAATAAATAAAACCTAAACCTAAACTAAATAAGATAAAATAAACTAAAAATAAATGTAAACTAAAAAAATAATACCTAAAAATAAACCTAAAATAAAAACCTAAAACCTAAACCTAAAAAAATAAAATAAAACCTAAACCTAAATCTAAAAAAAAATTAAAATAAATAAACTTAAAATTAATAAACTAAAAAAAAATAAAAATAAACCTAAATATAAATAAAAAATAAAATAAACTGAAGTAAATAAAAAAGTAAACTAAATAAACTAAATAAACCTAAAACTACTAGTTTACTTAATTTTAAAATAAATAAATAAATAATAAAACAAATAAATAAATCCTAAACCCTAAACCTACAACCCTAAACCAAACCCTAAACTCTAAAACCCTAAACCTTAAACGATAAACCTTAAAAACTAAACCCTAAAACCCGAAACCCTAAACCCTAATCCCTAAAATCTACAACCCTAAACCCTAAACCCTAAAAACCTAAAAACATAAACCTAATCTAAATAAAACCTAAAAATAAAACAAATAAATGAAAATAAATAAATAAAACCCTTTCCCTAAATCCTAAGCCCTAATATTAATCCTAAACATTAAACACTAAACCCTAAACCTATAAACGTAGACCCAAAACCCTAAACCTCAAAACCCTAAATCCTAAACCCTAAACCTAAACCATAAAACTTACATCCCTAAGCCCTAAACCCTAAATCCTAAAAACCTAAAAACCTAAACCTAAACCTAAACTAAACAAAACCTAAAAATAAAATAAATTAAAAAACCTAAATGTAAATAAAATAAAATAAAATAAAAACCTAAACTAAAATGTAAACCTAAACCTAAATCTAACCTTAAACCTAAATGTAAAAATGAAATAAAATAATAAATAATAAATAAAAATAAAATAACTAAAAACCTAAACTAAACTAAAAAAAACCTAAAAATAAAAAACCTAAATAAAATTAAAACTAAACGTAAAATAAAAATAAAATAAACTTAAAAATAATAAAATAAAAACTAAATAAAAACCAAAACCTTAAAAATTGAACTAAAAATAAATAAAAAATAAAACCTAAACCCTAAGCTAAAAAAAACCTAAACCTAAAATAAACAAAATAAATTAAACCTAAACCTAAACTAAGATAAATAAAACCTAAACCTAAAATAAACTAAACCTAAACCCTAAACTAAATAAAATAAAATAAATTAAAAATAAATTAAACCTAAACTTAAAACTCTAAACCCTAAACCCTAAAACCTAAAAACCTAAACCTAAAAGATAAAATAAAAATAAAATTGAACAAAAAAATAAACCTAAACCTAAACCTAAACCTAAAAATAAAAAATAAACTAAAATAAAAAACCTAAACTAAAATAAATTAACCAATAATAAATAAAGTAAACTAAACTAAAACCTAATCAAAAAATAAAAAAGTAAAACTAAATAAAGAAATAATAATAAAATAAACTAAATAAATTTAAACCTACCAGTTTACTCATTTTAAAAACAAAACCCTTAAACCCTAAATCATAAACCTTAATCCCTAAACCCTAAACCCTAAACCCTAAACCCTAAACCTTAAAACAAACCTTAAACTAAACCTACTGCTAAACCTATAACCCAAAACCTAAACCTAAACCAGAAACCCTTAAAATAAACTGTTAAACTTAAACCTAAACTAAAACTAAACTTAAACTAACCTTAAACCTAAACCTAAAACCCTAACCCTAAACCTTAAACTCAACCTACAACCTAAACCCTAAAACCTAAACTACAAACCTAAATCATAAACTAAACCTACTAAACTATAAACACTAAACTAAACCTAAACCCTAAACCCTAAAACCCTAAACCTTAAAAGCATAAACCCTAAAACCATAAACCCTAAACCAAAAAACTACACTAAACCCTAAACTCTAAACCCTAAACCCTAAACCCTAAACCCTAAACCCTAAACCCTAAACCCTAACACTAAACCCTACACTAAACCCCAAACCATAAACCTAAACCTAAAGTAACTAGGTAAATTAAAAACTAAATAAAAAACCTAAAACATAATAAACATAAACCTAAACCTAAACCCTAAGAATAGTGTAACCTTGATGGCGAATATCAAGTGCTCAATCTAGATCTCAAGGAGGCTAAGGTGGAGGCGCATTATCGCATGGTAGTGGGAACTGGAACCCGGATATGGAGGTGGTCAAAGTAGTGGTTGTTATGGAGACAGTGAGGAATTGAGGTTACAACCATAGTGGGGAGAGGGAGATCGAGATATAATGGTGGATCCTTACTCAAGAGGTCGGGTATGATCAAACTAGACAAATTGAAGAACAAACAACTGATATGTCGCTTATGGAACTATGAAGAAAGATGGTTCTAGTTATCTATGGTCTTTGATATGCTCTATGCATGCTCATTTTTGATTTATGTCATCGCTTGTGTCTTAGAAAACTTAGTGTGTAACTTAGTTGATGAAATTTAAAAAAAGAAATGTTTAATCTAAATTTTTTCTCTATTAAAAGAAAAGCAAAAACCCTAAACTAAATCCTAAACCCTAGACCAAAAATCTAAACCCTACACCCTAAACCCTAAACCCTACAAACCCCAAACCATAAACCCTAAACCGTAAAACACTAAACCAAAAAACCTAAACCCTAAACCCTAAACCCTAAACCCTAAACTCTTAACCCTACACCCCAAAACTTAAACCCTAAACTCTAAACCCTCAACTAACCCTAAACCTTAATCCGTAATAAGCTAAAAAAGCTAAACCTAAACTAAATAAAATCTAAAAATATAAGAAATAAAGAAACATAAACCTAAATAAAATAAAATAATGAAATAAAATCAAAACCTAAACTAAAACCTAAACCTAAACCTAAAGCTAAAAAGAAACTAAAATAAAAACTTAAACCTAAAGATAAAAATAAAAAAATAAAACCTAAACCTTAAAAGAAAAAATAAAACCTAAACTTATAAAAAAACTCAACTAAAAACTAAACTTAAACCTAAACCTAAACCTAAAAAATAAACTAAAATAAAAACTTAAACTAAAATAAATAAACAAAACTAAATAAAAAGAAAAAATCAACATAAATAAAAATAAAAAATAAAATAAACTAAAATAAATAAAAAATAAACTAAATAAACCTAAACCTATCGATTTACTTAATTTAAATAAAAAAAACCCTAAACCTTAAATCATAAACCCTAAACCCTAAACTCTAAAACTAACCCTAAACCCTAATAGTAAACCCTAAACCTTAAAAGCATAAACTGTAAAACCCTAAACCCTAAACCATTATCCCTACAGCCTAAACATTAAATCCTAAAGTCTAAACCCTAAACCTAAAAACCCCAAACCCTAAATCTAAACCTAAGTAATTAAATATATTAAAAAAGAAACATAAACCCTAAAACCTAATAAACCTTAACTTAAACCTAAACCATAAGAATGGGTAGAACCTTGACGGCAGGAACATCACCATCAAACGTGCTTAGTCTAGATCTAGCGATGGAGGTGAAGCTGGAGGTGGCGGTTATTGTAGTGGTGGTGGGAGAACTGAGGTGCTAGTGGATATAGAGGTAGTGGTCAAAGTAGTGGTGGTTATGGGGGTGGGAGGAGTGATGGAGGTTGCAGCCGTGGTGGTGGTGGTGGGAGAGATCGAGGATATGATGGTGGGTCTCGCTAGTCGAGAGGTCAGCCTGATGGGAACTGGAGAAATAGAAGAATGGTTAATCTAATATGTTGCTTATGGAACTATGCCTTTATGGTTCTAGGTATCTAGTGTCTTTAATTAGCTCTATGGATCTCATTTTTTATCTATGTCCTTGATTGTCTCTTAAAAAACTTGGTGTGTTACTTGGTTAATGAAATCAAAAAAAGAAATGTTTAATCTAAATTTGTTCTCTAATAAAAAAAACCAAAAACCCTAAACCCTAAACTAAAACCTGAACCCTAGACCTTAAACCTAAACGATAAACCCTAAACCCTATACCATAAACCATAAAATCCTAAACCATAAACACCGAAAACCTAAACCCTAAACCCTAAACCCTAAACCCTACACCACAAACTTAAACGCTATACCCTGAACCCTCAACAAACCTGAAAAAGCTAAAAAAGATAAGCCTAAACTAAATAAAACCTAAAAATAAAATAAATAATGAAACCTAAACCAAAATAAAAAAAAAACCTAAACTTAAACCTAAACCTAAACTTGAAAAGAAACTAAAATAAAAATAAAAACTAAATTGAAATAAAATAAATGAAAATCTAAACTAAACTAAAAAATATAAAACCTAAATTAAATAAAAACTAAACCTAAAATAAAAATAAAATAAATCGAAAATAAAAGAAAATAAAAATTAAATAAAAACTTAAACCTATAAAAATTAACCAAAAAATAAAACCTAAAAATAAATAAAAAAGTTAACCAAACCATAAACTAATATATACTAAACTTAAACCTAAACCTAAATAAATAAAATAAAATAAACTAAAAATAAACCTAAACCTAAACTCAAAAATAAAACCTAAAAATAAACATAAACTTAAAAAAATAAAATATAAACCTAAACCTAAACCTAAAAATAAAGAATAAAAGCTAAACCTACAAATAAAATAAATAAATAAAAAACTAAACTAAGAAATAAACCTAAACTTAAACCAAAACATTGAAAATAAACTAAAAAAAAAACCTAAACTAAAATAATTAAACCTAAAATAAATAAACTAAACTAAATAAAAATAAAAATAAACCTAAATAAAAATAAAAAATAAAACAAACTAAAATAAATAAAAAGTAAACTAAATAAACCTATACCTATAGATTACTTAAATTTTAATAAATAAAAAGTAAAAAAAAAATTAAAAAAAAAACCCTAACCCTAAACCCTAAACTCTAAAGCTTAAACCCTAACCTACAATCCTAAACCTTAAACCCTAAACCTTAAAGCTTAAACCCTAAAGCCTAAACCCTACACTCTAAAGACTAAAACCCTAAACCATAAATCCTAAAACTTACAACCCTAAACCCTAAACCCTAAACCTTAAACCCTAAACCCTAAGCCTAAAAAAACCTAAACCTAAACTAAATAAAATCTAAAAAATAAAATAAATAAAGAAACCTAAACCTAAATATAATAAAATAAAAAATAGATTAGAAACCTAAACTAAAACCTAAACCTAAACCAAAACATAAACCTAAACCTAAACATAAAAAATAAAATAATTTAGAAAATTAAAACTATACTAAAATAAAATAAATAAAAACCTAAACTAAACTTAAAAAATAAAATAAACCTAAAAATAAAAAGCCTTAATAAAATATAAACAAAATGCAAAATAAAAATAAAATAAAATAAAACTAAATTAAAACATAAACCTAAAAAAATTTTTAAACCCTAAACATAAAAAAAAACCTAAATAAAAAAAAAATAAATAACCTAAACTAAAATTAATAAAACTAAAAAAATAAATGAAACCTAAACCTAAACCTAAAATAAACTAAACCTAAACCCTAAACTAAATAAAATATAATAAACTAAAATAAACCTAAACATAAACTAAAAAAATAAAATCTAGAAATTAAGCTAAAACCTAAACCTAAACCTAAAAATAAAAATTAAAACTTAAGCCAAAAAAAAAACTAAAGTAAACTAAAAAAATAAACATATACCTAAACCTAAACCTTAAAATTAAACTAAAATAAATAATTTAAACTCTATAAAAATAAAAAATAAACTTAAATAAAAAAATAAAATAAACTAAAATAAATATAAAATAAATGAAATAAACCTAAATCTACCATTTACTTTATTTTCTTTAAAAAAAATACTAAACAGTAAACCCTAAACCCTTAACCCTAACCCTAACCCTAAGCACTAAACCCTAAACCATAAACCCTAAAACCCTAAACCCTAAACCCTAAACTAACCCTAAACCCTAAACACTAAACCCTAAACCCTAAAGCCTAAAGCATAAAGCCTAAACCCTAAAAATCCTAAACCCTAAACCCTAAACTCTAAACCATAAACCCTAAACCCTAAACCCTAAAAACTTAAAAACCTAGACCTATAAAAAATAATCGAAGAAAAGAAAACTTTAATAAAATAAAATTAAACATAAAATAAAAATAAAATAAAACCTAAATAAAACCATAAACCTAAAACTAAAATAAAATAAACTAAATAAATAAAACCTAAACTTAAAATAAACCAAACCTAAACATAAACCTAAACTAAATAAAATAAAATAAACTAAAAATAAACCTAAACCTAAACTAAAAAATAAAACTTAGAAAGGAACATAAACCTAAAAAAATAAAATAAAAACCTAAACCTAAACCCAAAAATAAAGAATAAAACTGAAACCTAAAGAGAAAATAAATAAAAAATTAATAAAAACTAAAGTAAGAAATAAACTAAAACCTAAACCTAAAAAAATAAACTAAAATAAAAAAAACCTAAATTAAAATAAATAAACCAAAAATAAATAAACTAAATAAAATAAAAAAAAAATAAACCTAAATAAAAAATAAAAAATCAAAACTAAATAAAAAAGTAAACTAAATAAACCTAAACATATTTAATTTTAAAATAAAAAAAACTAAAAAATTAAAATTAAAAAAAAACCACTAAACCCTAACCCTAAACCTTAAACCCTTACCCTACAATCCTAAACCCTAAACCCCAAACCTTTCAAGCCTAAACCCTAAACCCTAAACCCTAAACTCTAAACACTAAAACCCTAAACCCTAAACCCTAAACCCTAAACCCTAAACCCTAAAACCTAAAACCCAAACCCAAAACCCAAAACCCAAAAACCTAAACCTAAATAAACTAAACCAAAAAACCCTAAACATTAAACCCTAAAAACCCTAAAACCTAAATCCTAAACCCTAAACTAAATAAAACCTAAAAATAAAATGAATAAAAAAACATAAACTAAAATAAAATAATAAAATAGAATAAAATCTTAAACTAAACCTAAACCTAAACGATAATATAAACCTAAACCTAAATGTAAAAATAAAATAATTAAAAAATAAAAACTATACTAAAATAAAATAAACAAAAACTTAAACTAAACTAAAAAATTAAATAAACCTAAAAATAAAAAACCTTAATGAAATATATACTAAATGCAAAATAAAAGTAAATTAAACCTAAAATAAAATAAAATGAAAACTAAATTAAAACTTAAACCAAAAAAAACCTAAACCCAAAACTAAAATAAAATTTTAAACCTAAAATAAATAAAATAAAATAAACTTAAAGCTAAAATGAAATAAACTAAATTAAACTAAATGAAACCTAAACCAAAACCCTAAACTAAATTAAATAAAATAAACTAAAAATAAACCTAAACATAAACTAAAAAAATAAAACCTAAAAATTAACCTAAAATAAAAAGAAAAAATAGAAAACTAAAAAAATAAAATAAAAACCTAAACCTAAACCTAAAAATAAAAAATGAAACCTAAGCTGAAAAAATAAAATAAAAAAACTAAACTAAAAAATAAACATAAAAATAAACCTAAACCTAAACCTAAAAATTAAACTAAAATAAAAACCTAAAGTAAAATAAACCTAAAATAAAATAAAGAAAAACCTAAAGTTCACTTTAAAAAATAAACCTAAGAATAAAAAACTCTAATATAATAAAAATAAACATAAAATAAAAATAAAATAAACCTAAAACAAAATAAAATAAAAACTAAATAAACCTAAACCTAAAAAATAAACTTAAAAAAACCTAAAATCAAGTAAAAAATAAAACCTAAACCCTAAATTAAAGAAAACCCTATACCTAAAACAAAAAATAAAATAAACTAAATTAAATAAACCTTAAACCTAAAATAAAGTAAACCTAAACTAAATAAAATAAAATAAACTAAAAATAAACATAAACCTAAACTAAAAAATAAAACCTAAAAATAAACCTAAAAAAAACTAAAACGTAAACCTAAAAAAATAAAATAAAAATGTAAACCTAAACCTAAAAATAAAAAATAAAACCTAAACCTAAAAAAGAAAATAAAAATAAAATTCAACTAAAAAATAAACCTAAACCTAAACCAAAACCTAAACCTAAAAGAATGAACTAAAATAAAAAACCTGAACTAAAATAAATAAACCTAAATTAAATAAAATAAACTAAATAAAAATAAAAATAATCATAAATGAAAAAAATAAAATAAACTAAAATAAATAAAAATAAACTAAATAAACCTAAACCTATCAGTTTACTTAATTTTTTTTATAAAACCCTAAACCTTAAATTCTAAACCCTAAACGCTAACACTAGAACTAACCCTAAACCCTAAACCATAAAACTACAACCCTAAACCCTAAACCCAAAAAAACCCTAAACCCTAAACCCTAAAAGCATAAATCCAAAAGTTGTAAACCTTAAACTATAAACAATACACCCTAAATCCTAAACCATAAACTGTATCCCTAAACACTAAACCCTAAACCCCAAACCCTAAACCTAAAGTAACTAAATAAATTAAAACATAAACCTATACCCTAAAACATAATAAACCTAAACCAAACCTAAACCCTGAGAATGGGTAGATCCTTGACGATGTGAACATCACAAACAGCTCGCCTAAATCTGAGGTGAAGGCGGTGGGCTAGCCATCAGTGGTGGTGGGGAACTAGAGGTGGTGGATATGGTGGTGGTCGAGTAGGTGATTACAGGGAGGAGGACTAGGTTACACATGGTGGTGGAGGGAGAGATCGGGATATGATGGTGGATCCCGCTACTGAGGCCGTGGTGGTTCTAATGGGAACTAGAGAACTAAAGCACTACCGACATGTTGCTTATGGAGTCTTTTACAAAGAAATAGCTCTAGTTATCAATGATTTTTGATTTGCTCTAAGTGTGCTCATTTTAGATCTATGTCATCGCTTGTGTCTTAGAATACTTGGTATGTTACTTGGTTGATGAAATCAAAAAAAAATGTTGAATCTGAATTTGTTCTCTGTTAAAATAAAAATAAAAACCCTAAACCCTAAACCCTAAACTAAAACTTGAACCCTAGACCTAAAACCTAAACCCTAAACCCTAAACCCTAAAAACCCCAAACCATAAAACCTAAACTTTGAAACTCTAAACCCAAAAACCTAAACCCTAAACTATAAAACCTACACCCTACACCCCAAACTTTAAACCCTAAAGTAACCCTAAACACTAAACCATAAACCTTAACCCTAAACCCTAAAATTCTAAAAAGCTAAACCTAAACTAAATAAAACTTAAAAATAAAATAAATAAAAGAACCTAAACCAAAATAAAATAAAATAATAATATAAAATGATCAACTAAACTAAAACCTAAACCTAAACCTAAACCTAAAAAGATACTAAGATAAAAAAAATAAAAACTATGTTAAAATAAAATAAATAATAACCTAAACTAAACTAAAAAGTAAAAAACCTAAATAAATTAAAAGCTAAACCTAAAATAAAAATAAAATAGACAAAAAAAAATAAAATAAAAACTAAATAAAAACCTAAACCTAAAAAATAAACCTAAAAATAAATAAAAAATAAAACCTAAACCCTAAACTTAAAATATACTAAACCTATACCTAAAACTAAACCTTAAATAAAATAAAATAACTAAAATAAACCTAAACTAAACTAAAAATAAAACCTAAAATAAACCAAAAAAAAATTGAAAATCTAAACCTAAAAAAATAAAATAAAAATGGAAACCTGAACCTAAAAATAAAAAATAAAACTTAAACTTAAAAAATTAAATAAAAATAAAACTGAGCTAAAAAAAACTTAAAGCTAAAGCTAAACCTAAAATAAAAAAAAATAAAATAAAAAACCTAAACTAAAATAAATAAACATAAAATAACTAAACTAAACTAAATAAAAGTAAAAAAAATAAGCATAAATAAAAATAAAAATAAAATAAACTAAAATAAATATAAAATACACTAAATAAACCAAAACCTATCGATTTACTAACTTTTTAAAAAAAATTGTAAACCCTAAATCCTAAACCCTAAACCCTAAAACAAACCCTAAACCTTAAACCCTAAACCTACAACCCTAAACTTACAACCCTAAACCCTAAACCCTAAAAATCTTTAAAAAACCCTAAACTCTAAACTCTAAACCCTAAACCCTAATCCTAAACTCTAAACCTTAAAAGCATAAACCCAAAACCATAAACACTACACCCTAAACCCTAAACCCTAAACCCTAACCCTAAACCCTAAACTTAAACCCCAAACCCTAATTCTAAACCTAAAGTAACTAAATTAATTAATAAGTAAACCTAAATCCAAAAACCTAATAAACCTAAACCTAAAGACTAAGAATGGGCAAAACTTTGACTACAAGAACATTACTATCAAACAGGCTCAATCTAGATCTAGAAAGAAAGGTGGAACATTATCACAATGCATGGGGACTGAGCCGGATATGGAGGTGGTGGTCAAGTAGTGGTTAAAAAGAGAACCTGAGGCTACAAACCATAGTGGTGGGAGGAAAGATCGGGATATGATGGTGGATCCAAGAGGCCGTGGTTTCATGGGAACTAGACAAATAAAGAATAATGACCGACATGTTCTTATGGAACTGTGCCTTTATAGTAAAGATGCTTATGTCTTAGAAAACTTGATGTATTACTTAGTCGATGAAATAAATAAATAAGAAATATTGAATCTGAATTTGTTCTTGTTAAAAAAAGGGCCAAAACCCTAAATCCTAAACTAAACCTAAACCTTAAATCTAAACCTTAAACTCTAAACCCTAAACCTTAAACCCTAAAAACCCCAAACCATATGCCCTAACCAGTAAACCCTAAACCCTAAACCCTAAACTCTAAGCCCTACACCCCAAACCTTAAACCCTAAACTCAAAACCCTTAATTAACTCTAAACCCTAAACCTAAACCTAAGCTAAAAAGCTAAACCTAAACTAAATAAAACCTAAAAATATAATAAATAAAAGAACATAATCCAAAATAAAATAAATTAATGAAATAAAATAAAAACCTAAACTAAAACCTATATCTAAAAAAAACTAAAATAAAAAATAAAAACTAAACTTAAATAAAATAAATAAAAACCTAAACAAACTAAAAAATAAAAACATAAATAAAATAAAACTAAACCTAATAAAAAATAAAATAAAATAAAACTAAATAAACACCTAAACCTACAAAATAAACCTAAAAATAAATCCTAAAAATAAATAAAAAATAAAACCAAAACCCTAAACCTAAAATTTTTAAACCTAAACCCTAAATAAAATAAAATAAACTAAAAATAAACCTAAACCTTAACTAGAAAATAAAACCTAAAATTAGACTTAAAATAAAAACCTAAAACCTAAACCTAAACCTAAAAAATAAAATAAAAATGTAAATCTAAAGTTAAAAATAAAAAATAAAACCTAAACCTAAACCTAAAAAAATTAAAATAAAAATAAACTAAAAAAGAAATTTAAACCTAAACCTAAACCTAAAAAATAAACTAAAATAAAAAACCTAAACTAAAATAAATGAACCTAAAATAAATAAACTAAACTAAATAAAAAGAAAAAATAAACATAAATAAAAATTAAAAATAAAATAAACTAAAATAAATAAAAAATAACTAAATAAACCTAAACCTATAGGTTTACTTAATTTAAATAAAAAAACCCCGAACCTTAAATCCTATACCCTAAACCCCAAACCCTAAAAGCATAAACCATAAAATCCTAAACCCTAAACCATAATCCTTACACCCTAAACATTAAACCCTAAACCCTGAACCCTAACCCTAAACACTAAACAGTAAACCCTAAACCTCAACCTAAAGTAACTAAATAAATTAAAAAATAAACATAAACCTTAAAACCTAATAAACCTAAACCTTAAGAATGGGCAGAACCTTAACGGCAAGAGCATCACCACAAAGCTCATTCTAGATGGATGGAAAGGAGGAGGCTTTTGATAGTCTAACCTTAAAATATTTTGATAGTCTAACCTAAAATATTTCACGATAATTTTCTACTTTAATCGAGAGTATTCTTAGAAAATTTCATTTCTAAGATACTAACTATGGAGGCTTGCCTCCATAGAAACTTAAGAACCTAGTTTAATATAACCGCTTATTAATCTAAGTAGGGAAAAATCTCACATTCAAGACCCATCGTGTCTTAGTCCTTATTATGTGATTAGTCCATTGTAGGGTGATGCCTCTATCTTTTGAGATAGTACATCATACCTCAATGTTTTACCCAATCACCTCAAAATTACCCCCTACCCCCTATGATATGTGTGGTGTCCCACCGGCCAATACATCTAAAAATAAACACCACAAGGCCTTCTCGTATTTTTCATTGAATCCTCTTAACATCATTCTTTCTTTTTGGAGTTTAGAGATGTCAATCCTCAAGTAGGCAAGGGTTCTTAGACTCATATTATTGAATGATACACTTGGGTCAACCGTAACTTAGATAGCTCAGACTACCAACATCCACTATAATATAAAGAAGAGGTTATGCTCGATCATCCCTAGGAGTAAGTCTTCATCGCTGAATGTAACTTTTAAGATGTCCTTCAAGTGGCATGCCTCTTCTTTAATAGGTTAGCTGAGCTAAGCATATCTATAGATAAAGTAAGGCCTTGATTATTGATTTTATCTCTTTGACAAGAGAATGGTGTGATATGCTTAACTTAGCTGAAAACTTTCTCAGGTGAGTTAAGAGAATGTAATCAACTCTAACTTGGTCCTCCATAAGCATATCTATGGGTGGAGCATCCTATGGAGGGGCTATATGCTTATTGAAACCAATGAATTGCTTACCCTTATCAATAGGAATAAAATCAAGAGCATCTAATAATATATAAGAATCAACTTTCTTCATTACTGGGTGGAAGTATATGATAGAAATCAAGTAAAGTAAGCATAGTAAGAGATTTAGTGCCCTTTTTCGTAGATACAATGCTCCTGCCAGTAGAAGAGGAGCTAACAAGAGAAGTGGTAGTTGCCACGATGGAGGGACTACAGAACTCAGATAGTGGTTGCGCTACTGGACTATCCCTACTACTGTTGCTGCTGCTTCTAGGTTTTCACCCTCCCTAACTCATCCTTTGTAACTAGCAAACATTCCTTGGTGTTGGAGGTTTGAGATACTTCAGGCACCTGTAAGGAAAGATTCTTGATCTTAGAAATGATCTTCTTAGAGGTTTGGGATAGGGAGATATCCTAACTTTCTTTGGTCATAAGAGGATCGCCAGTATCCCCAAGGATTACTTTTGTAGAACTAGATGGTTATTCTAATAAGTGTTCCTTAGGGATAACTATGGCTCATAATTTGTAATTGCACTCAAGCTAGTATTTAAAGTGATACAATCCTCTACATGCCTAACATTCGGTAAAATAGATTATCGCTTCTGCCACTTCGCCTATCAAGCTCTTGTACGAAAAGTCGTTTCTTTAAGAGATTCTTAATGATTTTCCTAACTACCTCCCTAATGAATATGGTTTATTCAATCATTAGCAAGAGTAGGTGGAAAGTAGCTACAACATGGATATATGTTGGGTACCGCTAAGGTGAAAATGATTGTGTTTGCTGGTTTCATGATGGTCACGTGGTGGAATAAAGGTGTCAAAAGGAGGCGAGCTCGTAGTCTCTATAACTCTATCTTCCACCACTAACAAAATCCCTGGCTTCTTCTCAAACACCTTCTACAGCTTGGGCCTAGATTATCAAAGGACAATTATTTGGCTTCCTCTTGTATGCTAGCTGCCTTGTCGATTAATTTCTTGAATGTTTTGATTGTAAATCCCTTAAGCATGAAGGAGACTGGGCCTTGGATATTCTTGAGAAGAATATCAAACCCATGTTGTTCATATAGTTGTGGTTCACATTTCATGCTCAGCTTGAGCCACCGGAGAATGTAGTCAACAAGGGACTCATTGAGTTTCTGTTTCTCTATAAAGAGGTCACCTACAATTACCCATGGCTGAGTTCCAGCAAACCTCTTGATGAAGAGGTGCTCCAACTCAATAAAAAGTCTTCACCAAATTATGGGTAGTTCGACATACAAACCAAATGCAACATTGGACAAACTGCTAACAAAAAGGAAGAAGAGCAGTGCATTACAGCCACCCATGTTGCAACAAATGTCCACCTAATGTTTTATCGGTAACCATCAAAGATCTTGAAGGATGGTTGCACAAAACTCAAAATAAAATAAAAATTAAATAAAAATCTAAACCTAAAATAAATAAAATAAAATAAACATAAACATAAACTAAAATAAATAAAACCAAAACTAAAACATAAAATAATCTAAACCTAAACCCTAAACCCTAAACCAAATAAAATAAAATAAACAAAAAATAAACTAAAACCTAAACTTTAAAAAAACCAATAAATAAACCTAAAATAAAGGATTAAAACCTAAACCTAAAAAATAAAATAAAAATAAAAATATACTAAAAAATAAACATAAACATAAACCTAAACCTAAAAAATAAACAAAATAAATAACCTAAACCAATATAAATAAACTTGAAATAAATAAACTAAACTAAATAAAAAGATAAACCAAGATAAAAAAAAAAAAATAAAATAAACTAAAATGAATAAAAAATAAACTAAAATATAACCTAAACCTATTAGTTTACTTAATTTGAAAAAAAATCCTAAACAAACCCTAAATCCTAAACCCTAAACTCTAAACCCTAAAAAACCCTAAACCCTAAAGCCTAAGCCCTAAACCCTAAACCCTAAACTAACCCTAAACCCTAATCCAAACCCTAAACCCTAAACACTAAATCAAACCTCAATACCTATAAACTAACCATAAATTAAACCTAAACCCTAAAATCATAAACCCTAAAGCCTAAACCATAATTGTAAATAAATAAACTAAGCTAACCTAAACCCTAAACCTAAACCAAAACTAAACTAAAGCAACTAAACCTAAACCCTAAATAAACTAACCCAAACACTAAACCTAAAACCTTAAACTATAAAATCCTAAACTCTAAACCTAAACCCTAAATCCTAAACCTATGAACCCTAAAACCTAAAACAATCTAAACTAGAAAAACCTAAAATAATAAATAAGAAATAACCTTCATAAAATAAAATAAAAACTAAAACTAAACTAAAACCTAAACCTAAACCTTAAAATAAAATAAAATAAAATAATTAATAAAAACTAAAATTAAAGAAATAAAACTTAAACTAAACTAAAAAAATAAATATAAAATAATCATAAAATAAAATAAAATAAAAAGTAAATAAAAACCTAAACCTAAAAAATAAACGTTCAAATAAAACCTAAAACTAAATAAAAAATAAAACCTAAGCCCTAAACTAAAAAAAAAACCAAAACCTAAATTAAAAATAAAATAAAAAAAGAAAACAAACATAAACCTAAACCAAAATAAACTAAACTAAAATAAATAAAACCTATACCTAATCCTAAAATAAACTAAACTTAAACCTAAACCTTAGCTAAATAAAATAAAATAAAATAAAAATAAATTTAAACCTAAACTAAAAATAAAACCTAAAAATAAACCAAAAAAATAGAAACCCAAAAAAATAAAATAAAACCTAAACCTAAACCGAAAAAATAAAAAATAAAACATAAACCCTTAAAATAAAAATAAAACTCAACTAAAAATAAACCTAAACCTAAATATAAACATAAAAAATAAACTAAAATAAAAAACCTAAACTCAAATAAATAAATAAAATTAAATAAAAAAATAAACATAAATAAAAAATAAAATAAACTAAAATAAATAAAAGATAAACAAGATAAACTAGATAAACCTAAACCTACTGGTTTACTTAAAATTTTTTAAAATAACCCTAAACCCTAAACCCTAAACCATAAATTTTAAAACCTAAACCTACAACCCTAAACCCTAAGCCCTAAACCCTAAAAAATCCTAAACCCTAAATCCTAACCTAAAGCCTAAACCCTAAAACCCTAAATGTTAAACCTTAAAACTTAAACGCTAAACCTAAACATCAGCAAAAATAGTCTTTGGGCAAATTTCATGACTTCTAAATATTGGTAAACATCCTCTCATTTGTCCTTTAAATCGGTGATTCTCCTGTGGAGAAGACTTTGTTCTATCAAATGGGATGCGAATCATTAATTTTGGGGCATAAACTCGCAATTCCTTCTTTGGCAAGACAACGAGTGGTTGTGGATCCATTGATGACTTACACTCACTCCACTTCCGCTATTAGAGTTAATTCATTTTGCATAACCATAAGTGGAACACTAGTAAGATTCGATTCTATTCCTTCCACTTTCCTAAATATGATTACTAATATTCCTATCACTCTAACAATCATGATCATTTTCTTTAAGCTATCTCATAATGGGGATTTCAACCTTAAAATGTGTGGCTTCACACTAAAGAAATCGTGATTCTTCTATTGTGTTCTCCAAAATTTGGAATAACAATATACCCTCTTCTTACTCTGTTCTGACTTGGCATATCCATAAAAACTTTATTCCTGTTGACTCATTATTATGGGGTAAAGGATTTTATTTACCCTCTAAATGTCAATGTTGTTCCCATATTGAGAATGTTAACCATGTTTTTGTTAATGGGGCTATTACCTCTAAAATTTGGATTTGGTATGACGATCTATTCAACACGCCTATTTTAATTGTTCTTTTACTTTATATCAACTTCTTGAAGTTTACTTTGACAATGCAATTAAAGGTCATATTAAAATCATAATCGCCATTACCCTTATTTGGTTCATATGGATGGACCAAATGATGCTAAACATCGTGGGGATGTATGAATCACTTGAGGATTATTGCTAGAACTAAAACAAAATTTATGACTTGTTTAAAGCCAACTTAATTCATCACAAACATTTTAAAGGTAAATTTGTAGCCAATAAACTGGCCTCAACCTTCCGCACCAGCCTTACTATCGAAATGATAGAATGGTTTTGGAAAACCTCTTGATCATATTATTAAAATTAATACCGACGGCTCCTCTCATAATGGCTCTTGGAGGCATTTTCGTGGATTCTAAGGGTATAGTCCTATGTGCATTTGCTTATCCCCTTATTTCCAAAGACTCCTTATACTAAGCTTATGGCCACAAAGCTCTAGAAATTTGTCTTCAAAATGGCCTCAATATTTGGATAGAGGTGGATGCTCTTCTACCGATTGACCTTTTGACTTCTACCAATATGAGCAACGCTTGTTTGTACTACCTCTCAAGCAAACTAGGGCTTCTCTCAAAAACCATCACTCATGTTTAGTGTGAAGGTAATGCCCTACCTTGCAAATCAAAATAGATTAGACAAGATCATCTTCTTTCATCAATTTACATTACCCAAATACTGTGGTCCGTTAACTTGGACAATTCCAGGCTTCCTTACCTCAAAATCTAATTCTCCTCTTTGCCTCCCTTTTTCTAGTTTTCTGTTTCCTTGTGTTCTTTATGGATACTCCTCATAGATATCATTGCTGTCTTGTGCTCTTTGCCATGACTTGCTGTATTTACCCCTTCTCCTTTAGTTGGAAGATTTCTGTTTTTAGCATTTTCAATATTATGGGGTAGATGTTGAACTATATGCACATCAATCTCTTGAATTGGAACCCAGTAGAGCCTTGTGTTACCTGTTATTGGTTTTATAAGCGCAATCCCACTTGGGACTTTAATTTCATTGATACAATTATTTCTAAACACGAGAGAATTAACCATTGCTGGAGGAAGTTATCTGTTTTGATGGGCTTAGATTTTAGTACTAACTTCTTTAACCAGTTTTTTCTCTCTGACAATATGGCTTGGAGCATTGCTACTACCTATGTTGCTTCTAAGCAATAGATTAGTGTGCATTATGTTGGTTGTAGTTTTTATTTTGATGATTATAGTATTTCTTTGGCTGATGCTTACATTCCTTGGGACTCTTTCCTTAAAGGCCTAATTCATAAAGGTTTCAACACTTATGCTGAAAGGATTTTGGTTGGTTGTCAGGACTTTTCTGCATGTACTATCCTTACTTATATAATGCCTAACCTCAAAGATGCTTTCTGGAAGAAATTGTAATACCGGTCTCTTTTAATGGTTATTTTGGTCAAATCCTTGTACTTGGAATGGATTGGGTTTAATTACTTTTTGGGTTTTGGAGGTTTGCTGCCATGGTTGTTTGTGGGTTTGTTTGTTGATTTGGTTTTTCATCCTTTGGGTGCCAGATTTTTTTTCGCTTCTCCCGCTTTTCTCCCGCTATTTTTTTGCCATCTCCATCTTTTAGCAAGTTCGGTTTTGGACCTTTATTGTCTTAAAATTCATGCTTGTTAATGATGTCTCTACTTGGAATCATCCTCTTATTTTATATTCTTGTGGCTTACAATGTTGCATTAGTTGCTCTGATGGGAGTGACTTTTTGATTGCCCAAATTATTTCTGGCTGGGTTGCTGCTCATTTCAGGGTGGCTGTGAATCATATTTACAGTCATTGTTTATATTATAATCCTGCATCTATTGGGTTTGTGCTGTTACCTTCTTGGATTGGAGTGTCATTTCTATTTGAGAGGTACTATAGTCTGATGTTGTTCGTTTTAAGATTTTGGATGTTTGTGGATTTGGTTTATCGATTAGTCCGGCTCTGTCTTAACCTGCTAGTATCCCTTTTAGCATTAGTATTGTGCGCATCGCCTAATCAACTGCTCTACTTGATCTTAACCTATGGTTTGTATACTCAATGATTGATTGTTATTATGGCAAGCCTTTGGGGTATTTCTCCAAGGATTGTGGGAATTGGGATATTGCTGTTATGAATGTTCCTTATGTGGTAGCTTTTCTGATTTTCACTGATCAAATTTGTCTCTGCTGGGGTGCTAACATTATCTTTTATCTCTTAATCTACTGCGGTACTTTAATCTGCTATAATTTCTATGGTAATTTAGGCTAGGATTTTGTTGATTTACCTTTCACTGGCTGGTTTCTTAATCCTGATTGCATGAGGTTGCTTTGTTTGGCTTGGTTCTAGCAGATGCTTCACTTCAATTGTTATGGTCCCCTCATCACTGATCCTATTAATGGGATTACGCAATGTTGGCTCCATCACATTTGCTACTGTATTCTCTTGATATGGTGACGATATTGTCGACAGGTGTGTTTGTAATCCACTCAATCGACCTTTTACAATTGGTTGCTATCTCTTTGAACTATTATTTGATTATCGATGAGTGGCATCATGGCAAGCTAACCGGTTTTTGCTATTTTGGTTGTCTCTTGCCTTGGAGATTTACCTTTTGTTTTACCTTGTCACCTCGCTTGGCTCTTTCTTTGTTGGTTGTAGAATTCGTGGTCTCTTGCCCCGAAAGTCGTTCGACATTCGCCGATGGTGAGGGTTTTGGTGATTTACGATTGTCGCCTTTCAGATAACTTTTATGCTTTATTTATTTGTTTATCTATTATTGCCATGTCTACTCGATTGAGGAGTTTTATGGCCAATTTCTGTATCTTCCGTCTTGGATGTTGTCATCTTAACTATTGTCGCTCGATTTTAATGTTGAGACTAATTTCAATTCACTTGTTGTTTTTTTTATGGTGGGTTCCAATGTTGTATTATTGTTTGGTCGTTTTTTTCTCGATTGCCCGTAATTTATCTCCTATTTTTCTGATCACCTATCACCTCATTTCTAGTTGGTCCTTGAGCTTTATTCAAAGGATGGTATTATGGCTAGTTTAGTCCCTTCCTATCATGGATGTTGTTGCCTTTTGCTGTCTTGTTCTTGGATTGATTGATCTAGATTATCCAATGGAGGCCACGAATGTCGCTATTGGAGCTGCTCTAATTTTGGTGCTTATTTGGTTATTGTTCATTCTGTGTTGAGCTATGCTTCTCCTTTACTATTGCTTTCTGACATTAATAAGGGATTGTTTCTCGGTTGTTTTCTGACCGAAAGATTCATTTAAATATCATGTGATTGGGATGGTGTTAATTATAGGCTCATTGACTTATTTAATGTGTTTTCGAAGTTGTCTCCTCGTAATTTTTTATGGAGGGATTATATGTGAACTAATTTCTTTCGAATATGGCTATTCATGAGATTCGGCTAAGATGGCTACTCACTTATGTTTATGTATTCTCATGTCAAGACTATATTGATGATATTTTCTTGAATGAGACTCCTTATCCTTCATTCTTAGCAATTACCTATATATTTTAAATATGATTTTGCTTAGGTTTGCGTGTAATAAAGCTCACAAGAATATCAACAACTGGTGCTACCTTCTAACGTTTGTTGGCTATGATGGTGATGATCTCACTCCCTATTGGTTCGAGTAGCTCATATAATAACCCTTCAAAGTTTGGATGCTCATACTTGCATCATCCCAACAGATGTGATTGAGCTGAGCCTTCTATCACAATTCCTTACTAACATAATCATATTATGCTATTTTCTTCTCTAACTTTTGCTTGTATTACCTTAACTGCTAATCTCCATCTTATTATAACTTGGTGATTCTCTCTTCTTTGGTCTTAGATTATCATGCATTCCCACATCCTCCGTGAGCATTGGTTTTAATCTTACTTTAGCTTATTATGTTAATCATCTTTTTTTTGATTGTTTTTATGCTTTTACTCTTGGATGTACTTAGATAGGGGATTTACTCCTTGCTAATTGTAGCTCTTTGAGCGAGTTTGAGTTTACCTTTAAGGACCTTGTAACTCTCTTTTGTGGCAATAAAATATCTTGGGCTTCCTAAAAAAATAAGCCCCAAATCAAACCTAAACCTAAAGTAACTAAATAAATTACAAATAAGCCTAAACACTTAAACCAAATACACCCAAACCTAAAAAATAAAAAGCCTAAATAAAATAAAAACTCAACCTAAAATAATAATAAAATAAACCTAAAAAAATAAAATAAAAACCTAAACCTAAATGATAAACCTAAAAATAAAACCTAAGAAAACCCTAGACTAAACTAAGAAAACTAAACCGATAAAAAATAAAATAAACCTAAACCAAAACAAAAATAAATAAACTAAACCTAAACCTAAAATAAAATAAACACAAACACTAAATAAAATAAAATTAACTAAAAATAAACCAAAACCTAAACTTAAAAATAAAACCTAAAAATAAACCTAAAATAAAAACCTAAAACTTAATACAAAAATTATAAGATAAAACATGAACTTAAACTTAAAAATAAAAAATAACACCTAAACCTAAAACATAAAATGTAAATAAAACTAAACTAAAAAAATAAACCTAAACCTAAACCTAAACCAAAAAAATAAACCAAAAAAAAAACTTAAACTAAAATAAATAAACAAAACCCAAATAAAAACTAAAAATAAAATAAATAAACAAAACCAAATTAAAAATAAAAAAAACCTAAATCTAAATAAAAAATAAAATAAACTAAAATAAATAAACAATAAACCAAATAAACCTAAACATATGAGTTTACTTAATTTCAAAAAAAATAAAACAATAAAAAATAAAAAAGGAAAAATCCTAACCTAAACCTAAACTAACCCTAAACCCAAAACTCAACTAAACCCAAATGAAACCTAAAACCCTAAACCCTAAACCCAAATTAAACCTAAACCCTAAAACTAAACCCTAAACCTAAAACCCTAAAATAATGTTAAACCCTAAATCTCAAACCCTAAACTAAAATCTAAACATTAAAACCTTAAACCTAAACCTTAAACTATAAACTATAAACATAAACCCTAAACTAACCCTAACCCTAAACCTTAACCCTAAACCTAAACCCTAAACCATAAAACCTGGACCAAAAATAATAAACCAACCCCTAAACCCTAAATAAATAAAACCCTAAACCCTAAACCCTAAACCCTAAACCCTAAACTAACCCTAAATCCCTAAAAACCCTAAACCTTAAAGCCTTAAAAACTAAAGCCTAAACAATAAACACTAAACCTAATCTAAACCTAAAACCTAAAACCCTAAACCCTAAACCCTAAACCCTAAACCCTAAAAATCTAAAAACCTAAACCTAAACTAAATAAAACTTAAATCTAAAATAAATAAATAAAATTTAATCCAAAATAAAATAAAAATAAAATAAAATTAAAACATCAACTAAAACCAAAACCTAAACCTAAGCATAAAAAGAAAATAAAATATAAATAAAAACTAAAATAAAATAAAATAAATAAAAACCTAAACTAAAATAAAAAATTAAAAGCCTAAATAAAATAAGCACTAAAGCTAAAATAAAAATAAACAAACCTAAAATAAATAAAAAATTAAATAAAACTTAAACATAAAAAATAACCTTAAATAAAAATAAAACCTAATCATTAAACTAATAAAAACCTAAACCCAAAATAAAACAAAATAAACCTAAACTAAAATAAGCTAAAAATTAATAAACCTAACATAAACAAAAGAAACTAAACCTAAACCTAAAACCTAAACTAAATAAAATTAAATAAACTAAAATAAACCTAAACCTAATTTAAAAATAAATAAAAAATAAACTAAAACTAAAACTAAAACCAAACCTAAAAAATAAAATAAAAAACCTAAACCTAAACCAAAAAATAAACTAAACTAAAACCCAAAAAATAAACTAAAATAAAAAACCTAAACTAAAATAAATAAACTAAACTAAATAAAAATAAAAATAAACCTAAATAAAAAAATTGAATAAACCTAAACCTACCAATTTACTTAATTTAAAAAAATAATAAAAAATAAAACAAAAATCCTAACCCTAAACCCTAAACCCTAAACCCTAAAACTAACCCTAAACATGAAACTCTAAACCATAAACCCTAAACCTACAACCCAAAACCCAAAATAAATCTAAATAATAAACCCTAAAACCCTAAACTAAATGACCTAAAACCTAAACCTAAACTAAATAAAACCTAAATCTAAAATAAATAAAAAAATTTTAATCCAAAACAAAATAAAAATAAAATAAAATTAAAACATAAACTAAAACCTAAACCTAAACCTAAGCATAAAAAGAAAATAAATATAAATAAAAACTAAAATAAAATAAAATAAAATAAATAAAAACCTAAATTAAAATAAAAAATTAAAAACCTAAATAAAATAAGCACTAAAGCTAAAATAAAAATAAAACAAACCTAAAATAAAATAAAATAAAAATTAAATAAAAACCTAAACATAAAAAAATAAACCAAAAAATACATAAAAAATAAAACCTTCATTAAACTTATAAAAAAAACCTAAACCTAAATAAAACAAAATAAACCTAAACTAAAACTAAACTAAAATTAATAAAACCTAAACATAAACATAAAATAAACTAAACTAAACCTAAACCCTAAACTAAATAAAATTAAATAAACTAAAATAAACCTAAACCTAATCTAAAATAAAACCTAAAATAAACCTAAATGTAAATAAAAAAATAAAATAAAATCTAAACCTAAACTAAAACCTAAACCTAAACTAAAACCTAAATATAAAATAAAATAAAACCTAAACTAACATAAATAAACTTAAAATAAATAAACTAAACTAAATAAAATAAAATAAACCCTAAAAAAAATAATAAACCTAAACCTAAACTTAATTTAAAAAATAATAAAATAATAAAAAATAAAACAAAATAATAAACCTAAACCCTAAACCCTAAAACTAAACCCTAAACCTAAACCTAAAAACCATAAACCCTAAGCCTAAACCTAATAAAACCCAAAATAAAACCTAAGCATCCTAAAACCATACAATAAACCCTAAAAAAAGCCCTAAACTTTAAATCCTAAACCCAAAAACCTAAACCTAAATTAAATAAAACATAAATCTAAAATAAATAAATAAATTTTAATCCAAAACAAAATAAAAATAAAACATAAACTAAAACCTAAACCTAAACCTAAGCATAAATATATATATATATATATATATATATATACAAATAAAAACCTAAACAAAATAATCCTAAACTAAAATAAGTTAAACTAAAATTAATAAAAACCTAAACATAAACATGCAAACTAAACCTAAACCTAATCCTAAACTAAATAAATTAAATAAACTAAAAATAAACCTAAAATAAAAAATAAAACCTAAAAAATAAACCTAAACTAAAACCTAAAATGCAAACCCTAAAAAATAAAATAAAAAAAATAAACCTAAACCTAAACTAAACCTAAAAAAATAAACTAAAATAAAAAACCTAAACTAAAATAAATAAACTTAAAATAAATAAAATAAACTAAATAAAAATAAAAATAAACTTAAATAAAATAAACCTAAACCTACCAATTTACTTAATTTAAAAAAATAATAAAAATAAAATAAAAAATAAAACAGAAACCCTAACCCTAAACCCTAAACCCTAAACCCTAAAACTAACCCTAAACCTGAAACTCTAAACCATAAACCCTAAAACCCTAAACCCTAAAACCTTAAACCCAAAACCCAAAACCCTACATCCTAAACCCTACAATCCTAAACCCTAAAAAAAGCCCTAAACTTTAAATCCTAAACCCTAAAACCTAAACCTAAACTAAATAAAACCTAAATCTAAAATAAATAAAAAAATTTTAATCCAAAACAAAATAAAAATAAAATTAAAATAAAACATAAAATAAAACCTAAACCTAAACCTAAGCATAAATATATATATATATATATATAAACCTAAACTAAAATAAAAAATTGAAAACCTAAATAAAACAAGCACTAAAGCTAAAATTAAAAAAACAAACCAAAAATAAAAGAAAATAAAAATTAAATAAAAACCTAAACATAAAAAATAAACCAAAAAATAAATAAAAAATAAAACCTAATCATTAAACTAATAAAAAACCTAAACCTAAAATAAAAACAAAATAATCCTAAACTAAAATAAGTTAAACTAAAATTAATAAAACCTAAACATAAACATAAGGCAAACTAAACCTAAACCTAATCCTAAACTAAATAAAATTAAATAAACTAAAAATAAACCTAAACCTATTCTAAAAAATAAAACCTAAAAAATAAACCTAAACTAAAAACCTAAAATGTAACCCTAAAAAAATAAAATAAAAATCTAAACCTAAACTAAACTAAAACCTAAAAAATAAACTAAAATAAAAAACCTAAACTAAAATAAATAAACTTAAATAAAAAATAAACTAAATAAAAAATAAAATAAACCCTAAAATAAACCTAAACTTACTAATTTACTTAATTTAAAAAAAATAATAATAAAAAAATAAAATAAAACAAAAACCCAACCTAAACCTAAACCCTAAACCCTAAAACTCTAAAATAAACTCAAATCCTAAACCCTAAATCCTAAAACCTAAAATAAAACCTAAACCCAAACCCTAAATCCTAAACTCAACAATCCTAAACCCTAAAATCCTTAACTTAAATCAAAAACTAAACCATAAAACCTAAAAACACTAAACTTAAACATCACTAAACCTCAACCCTAAACTAAACTCTGACCCTAAACCTAAACCTAAACCAAACTAACTATACACTAAACTATAAACCTAAAATAAAGTTAAAGCCTAAACCTAAATAATAAACCAAACTCAAACCCTAAACTAACACTAAATGCTAATAAAACCATAAAAAACCCTAAACTAAGGAAATGACTAAATCCTAAACCCTAAACACTAAACCCAAACCCTAAACATTAAACCTTAAAATGCTAAACCCTAAACCTTAATATTTAAACCCTAAACCCTAAAACCTTAAACCCTAAAACCCTAAACCCTAAACCATAAACCCTAAAAATCTAAAAACCAAAACTTAAACTAAATATAACCTAATAATAATAAAAAAATATAACTTAAATAAAATAATAAAATAAAATAGAATAAAAATTGAAACTAAAACCTAAACCTAAACCTAAATTTAAAATAAATTAAAATAAATTATATAAAAACATAAACTAAACTAAAAAATAAAATAAACTCAATTAAAAAACCAAAAATCCTAAACCCTAAAGTAAAACTTAAAACTTAGAACCTAAACCCTAAACACCAAACCCTAAACCCTAAACCCTAAAAACCCTAAACATTAAACCTTAAACCATAAACCCTAAACCCTAAAACCGTAAACCCTAAACCCTAAATCCTAAAACCTAAACTTTAAACCCTAAACCCTAAAGCCAAAAAAAATCTTTAACCCTAAAAAGCTAAAAAGCTAAACCTAAACAAAATAAAACCTAAAAATAAAATAAATAAAAAAATCTAAACCAAAATAAAATAAAAAATAAAATAAAATAAAAACATAAACTGTAACCTAATCTTAAACCTAAAATAAATAAAACTAATAAAAGAAAAAAATAAAATAAATAAACCTAAACTAAACTAAAAATATAAAAAACCTAAGAATAAACTAAAAATAAAACTAAAAGTAAAATAAAACTAAAATTAACTTAAAATAAAATAAAATAAAAACTAAATAAAAACTTAAACTTAAAAAATAAAGCTAAAAGTAAATAAAAAATAAAACATAAACCTTAATAAAAAAATAAAAACTAAACTAAAATAAAATAAATAATAACCTAAACTAAAGTAAAAAATAAAAAACCTAAATAAATTAAAACTAAACTTAAATTAAAATAAAAAAAAATTAAAAATAAAATAAAATAAAACCTAAAACTAAAACCTAAACCCTAAACTAAAAATAAAAATAAACCTAAACCTAAAATAAACAAAATAAAATAAACCAAAATGAAAACTAAAATAAACTAAACTAAACTAAATAAAACCTAAATCTAAACCTAAACCCTAAACTAAATAAAATAAAATAAACTAAAAACAAACCTAAACCTAATCTAAAAAATAAAACCTAAAAATAAGCCTAAAATAAAAACCGAAAACTTAATCCTTAAAAAAATAAAATAAAAACCTGAACCTAAACCTAAAAATAAAAAATAATACTTAAACCTAAAAAAGTAAAATAAAAATAAAAATAAACTAAAAAACATAGAAACATAAACATAAACTTAGAAATTGAACTAAAATAAAAAAACCTAAAATAAATAAGCTAAACTAAATAAAAATAAAAAATAAACCTAAGTGAAATCACCTTTGCCCATTTGGAAAAGTAGTCAGTAGTAGCTATGATGAACTGATGACCCTTAAAAGAAGGAGGATCAATCGAACCCACTATGACAGTACCCCAACACTCGAATGGATATGAGGCCAATGTTGGATGTAAAATGTTGGTTACAGGACCACCATGTATATGACATTGGTGGCATCGCCTAGCTGTATCCATGAAATCTTTGATCATTGATGGTCAGTAGTATCCTACTCTCTTGATCTTGGCTTTCATCTTCAGATTGGATTGGTTAGCTCCACATAATCCTAAGTGTACCTCGATCATGATATTATGAGCTGTTTGTCTAACGTAACCACATATGATAGACGCTTGATAAGACACCATCCACAAGAGCATAAGAAAGTGGTCTCTGCTTTAGCTGATGGGCTTGGGACTTCTCTTGAGGTAGTTTGCCTTTATTTAGGTAATCCATGAATGGTTGCATCCTCTAATCCTTCTTGGCAATGGCAACCTCCCCTTCAAGAGAGTACTTTTTGATGAGTTTAATATCAATAAGGGATAAGGCTTGTCTATTTTAGACCTTTATTGATATGAACTCATCCTACAGACATGCCAACTCCTTGGCAAGCTTGGCTAAACCATACATTATAGCATTCTCTCCTTGAGGAATCTTATAAATGGTAACCTCTGGGATTTGGGCCAACAACTCTATGGTGTACTTGTGGTAGTGATGGAGCTTAGGCTTTATAACCTTATAAGACCCAAAGATTTGATAATAGGATAATCCCCAAAGATGTTGATATTTTAGATGCTTTAACCTAACTCGCATAACCATAGCCTCATATTTAAATTGTTTGTCATTGGACAAATGATATGAGATTTTGATCACATTATGGTTCAAAGTTAAGAGAACTGTTCCAACCCCTACCTTTCTTAGAATAGTAGATTGTGGTGCTTCTCCTCTTTAAGAGGAAGCCGCACCATCAAAGTACTTCTCCTAGTGGTGAATGATAGTATCCCTTAAGTACATGATTTGTTAATCGGAGAGATCATCACTAAGTAGATAGTTAGCAGGAAGTGGGTGTACTGCAAAGATATTTACAAACGCTTATCCTTTCACCACACGAAGGGGTACGAAGGTAATGTTAAACTATGAGAGGATCATAAACCATCATGCTATCCATCTAAATAGCATTGGCTATGTTATGAGATACTATAGTGGATTGATACTAGAAACTAAGTTCACCTTATAAGGAAGCATGTAATGCTGCAGCTTTTGGGAAGCAAAAATTAAAGCTAGGAAATACTTCTAAATGGGTGGATAATTTGCCTCAACAAATGATTAGATGATTGAGGTAGAAAGTGCATTTTTCTTCCCTTCATTTGTTTGGCTAATAGCACCAAAGGCATCATCTAATGTAGTAGTGTAAAGAAGCTTCTTGGGATACTCTTAGAAACGGCGCCATCAGTAATGCTTCATGTCTTCAAATACATGCTCACATTAATCATCCCACTTGAACTTGGCATCCTTTTTGATAAGTGCTGATAATGGATGACATCTTCCTGATTGGTTGGATATAAAGTGTCTTTGATATGCCAACTACCCTTGGAATGATCTAAGTTGAGTTAAACTTTTAGAGAGTGGAATTTCTAATATTACTTTGATCTTCTCTCTATAAATTTCATTTCCCTGTCATAATAAACCCAGAAATTCCAAGCTACTCTAACGCACTTGGGGTTCATCTTGAGGTTAAATTATTTTAAGTATTTGAAAACTACTCTCAACTCAAAGAGATGGTCTTCCTTTTCTCTACTTTTGACCATGAGATCATCGATATAGCACTCAACTAGATGATGAATGAGTTCATCAAAGATTCGAGTGATAGCCCACTGGTATGTAGCACCGATATTTTTAATGCTGAAAGGCATGACCTTATTGTAATAGATTCTGATCAGGGTTTTAAAAGCAATGTTTCTATCATCTTCAAGGGCTATCTTTATTTAGTTATATCCATAAAGAGAACTGCATGAGATGAGGCAATGACCACTCACTTGATTGGTAGTGGAAATTTATCTTAGACATGCCTTATTTAAATCAAAGTTGATGCATATGAATTTCTCCATTCTTTATCTTAATGAGATGTGGCTAACAAGTATTTTTTCCATGAAGGGGATCGATCAATTTCTTGACTTCATAAATGACACATTCTATGTCTAATCTCATGCATCTAGAGCTTTCTTGATAGTTACATCTTTGCTAGTTTGGATATGTTAGACCCTAAGCATCTCTTCATGCAAAATAGTCCTTAAACTTCATGAATAGCCTAAGTCAAAGTCAATTTCATTCAACAAAACTAATGATTAGTGGATCTTCCTCGCCTAAGTTGATTTCCCTGAGTCAAGGTTGACTTGATCTCTTCTTCAAACTCAACATCTTTGACTTCAATATCATCAGATCATCAAAGTTTCAAAGCATAACTCCTCATATGAGTTAATGTGATTTGAAAAGAACCTATGATTCTAAATGATTGGTGACTAAATCATCAGAACCACTATACCAAATCTTAGTCTCTGATTGAGAGCTTTCACATTTGTTCTTTTATATTCTTTTGGATTAATTGATTTTCTCATAATTAATTTATATCTTCAATTATCTTCCTAAATATAAATCAAATCTACATTCAATTGATCAAAACTAAATGAAACTATATCAAATTAAATCAAAACCCTTCCTAAGACATATTACCATCCCATGGACTTTGCTCCAAATCAAGTCAAACTCAATTGATTTTCTCACAAATCAGTCATATTTTCAATCATCTTCACAAATTTAAATGAAATATGCATTTAAATTATCAAAACTAAATCAAACTAAATCAAAATCCAAACTTAAGCCACATGACTCTACACCATGAACTTAGTCAAATTTCTTCATTCCAAAACCCAAATTCAATTAATTTTGTCATGAATCAATCATACCTTCAATCATATTTACAAAGATAAATGAAATCTACAATCATCAAGCCAAACCAAAATCAACCCAAATCAAACCCAACTTAACCCTTTTGACTTAAAATATTCAAATGAACCATAACCAATTTGAACTGCCAATTGTAAATTGAATTTATATTTCAATCCCAAACCCATATATAAACTCAACTAAATCAAACTCAACCAAAAATCAAGCCAACTAAACCCAATTGGTCCTCTTGACCCAAAGTAGCCAATTGATCTATTTGAGCCAAGTTCTAATCCTACCCAAATTGGATTGAATCAAGCCCATCAAAACCTCCCAACATGATTGTTGATCACCCTAGGTTGATCAATCATTTAAATTAGGTCAAACCAAGTTCTTTTGGTTATTTGACCAAGTCAACCCCTTAACCCATATGAACCCAAACTAGCCAAATTGTATCCTAAGCTAAATCCCTTGAAAAATAATGATTCATATTAAATCAAAATCAGTATTTCAATATGACTTGACCTTTAATTGAGTGAAACCAAACCCAATTGGCCCTCTTGACCTAAGTTGACCCAAATTAACCTAAAAGACCAAATTAGGTCAAATCAAAACATAAATCAAATTGATTGCAACCAATGGCTCAAGTTCATTCTAAATTGATTATTGAACTTGACCAAAACCATGATTGGACCCAATTAAACTCAATTGACCTACTTAGGCCAAATTGACCTAAATGTTCAAGTTGGCCTAAATAAAACCAAATCCAAATTAATTGAAATTAAAGCCTACAATAATCTTTAATTGGTCAACTAAACCCAAACCAACACCCAACCCAAGCCAATTTGGCCAATTTAGTCAAATTGGTCAACTTAACCCATTTGACCCAAATGAATTCAAATGAGCCAAAATCAAATCTAAGCCAAACTAAACCAAACCAATTGAACCAAAACATCCCAAATGATCATGAACTTGACTAACTCTTGGTTTGACCTTTGACCAAATTGGTCATTTAACCTAATTTGACCTAAATTAGTCAAATTGAGCCAAAACTAACCAAATGAACTCTAATTGACTTGAAATTTGGGCTAACCCACTTTTGGCTCATATCAAATCTACCCAAATCAAATCCAATGTCAAATGATCATTCTACCCTTAAGTTAAGTGCATCACATTAGATAAATCACCCATGTAAGTCATCATTTCCATTCCTTAGCCACTTGGTACTCCCCCAATGGTCCACCTAGGCTCCTAAGACACTGCCCAACCTAACCCAAGGTGGTGACCCATGGGAGGTAAAATCACCTCACCCTCCCTTTAGAGCATTTGAAACCCATAGGACACATGAATCCTCCTCCCACCTCCACACTTTCAACCAACCAAACCTAACTCACCTCCTCCCACCCACTAGATTATTGAACCAAAAAAGCCAAACTGATCCCACCATCCAATCAAGGGGTACCTGTTTCCACTCAAACACACACATAAATCATTCCTCATTTAGCTACCCAAGATGAGCTACTAGAGCCATTCCCTAAGCTCCCAAGCTCATTCTTCGATCATAAAATGCCATTCCTCTCTGTCCTGAAATAGGACACTCCCATTTCTGACCTAACTTCCCTATTTCTCCATCAAACTCAAATTAACTTTGCACGCACCTTCTCTAGGGCTCATCGAGCAAGAACAAATCATCTCCCAAGCTTCCTATGCACTTGAGGTGGGATTTCAATCAAAGCTGAGCTACAAATCATCAATTCATGGCCTTTCAAGTAAACGTCAAGGAATTGATTCAATTGCTGCTCAATAGAGCTTCATCTCCACTAGATGAAGCTTCCTCAATCATTCAAGCTACCTGTCTTGAGCTTTGGCGAGGTATGCTTCCAAAACTAATCCTTAGGCCAAAATAGGTTGGAGCTTTTTGAAGAAAACTTGTATCTCATTGGATATTAACTGTTGGATCCCCTCCACTCGATGTCGTGAAGGTATGGGATCCTTTTGGAGTTGATCCATCTCGATCAAGTGAGCAATGGCGAATTCACTCTCCTCACTCATGACATTAGATCATGCACCATCCATTTCGCATGATAAAAATGGATCATTAGATCCGCTAAATTGATATGATGTAATCCTACTAATCTGTGGGATTAATCATAGCCATCCAATCCTAGATCGGATGGCAGACGAGAAGGCACATCCGTCGCCGCCACATAGGCGCTAAGTGAGATAAGCTTTAAGGTGCCATGTGGAAAGCGCACATCATCAGCATGCCATGTGGCACCAACAGGATTAGGCAATTAGGCTTAATTAATCAATTTTAAAGGCTAAAACTTCTAAAAATCCTAAAAAATCATAAAGAAATAAAAAATGATAATAAATACTCATTTTAAAGATATTTCAGAGGAGAATTAATTAAAAAATGATCTTAACTAATTTTGAACAGTAATTAAAGTTTATTTACAAAATGTTTTAGTTTAATTTATCCTTAATTACTTGAGTAATTAATTCCAAATTTGGTGGGTTTATTTAATGGGATGGCCTCTGCATCCAATGATTTTCATGGGATTTATTGCTCACTTAATTAGGAAAATTTACTAATTAAAACTTAACTACTCTTTTTAGTCAATTAATGATTAGTTAATCCCATGAATATCAATGAATTGGTTAATTAAGTTTATTAATCATTGTTCAATAGTAAGTGAACTAAGGAATAGTGTTGGGACCCCATTCCCTAAGTTCATTTCACCATTTTTTTAAAATGAAATTAATTAATATTTAACTAATTAATTAAATCACTTAATCAAATTGAAATCATAATCACATAAGACCTTAATTAATTAAATCATGGGGTAGATCTTTAGGTGTTTAATAACCCAAAAAAAAGTTTGATGAAATTATGGTTAGTCCACATGTGGGAAAACCATAAGAGTAATTAATTAAGTTCCTTAATCTAACTAACTTAATCATGCCATTAGGCCCTTTTATTTCCTAGATCAAAGTTTATTTTCCATGCATATCATGTTGGCTTATAATTATTTAGTTAATTACTTTAATAAAATTGGTAATTCTTCTAATTAAGGGTTCAACTTAATTAACCTATAAAATCAACTTAATTACATTTCCTTAAATTAAATCAAATCACTAATGTGGAAATGGGCTTAAAATAACAAGTGATGATTTCTCTTGTCCTCTTTAAATCAAATCAAATGCAAAACTTAATTAATAAAGATGCTTTGGTTTTCTTTAAATAATCTTATTTGGTTTGATTGTCTTTAAGAACTAATTTGGTTGAATGAATGACATGCTTATATTTGATTGTCCTCTTTCCAATCATGTTAAATTTATGTCATTTGAATTCATGCATCCATCTTTTCAAAATCAAGTAAAATAAAATAGATTTCCTTTATGTAAGCTTGCATGTGTTGATTTAATTTAATATATGTGTGGCTATTATTACTATTAAATCCAAATGTATTTTTCAAAACCTTATAAATGAATAATCATATGTGTTATGGTGCTAGTTATAAATGCATAAGAAATGCAATCGACTTATTTTAACGTGCCGCCAAGTTATCTCCTCCTCAGAATTTTCTTATGGAGGGATTATATGTCGAACTAATTTCTTCCCGAATATGGCTATTCATGAGATTCTGGCTAAGATGGCTCACTCACTTATGTTTATGTATTCTCATGTCAAGATGACTATATTGATGATATTTTTCTGAATGAGACTCCTTATCCTTCAGCTCTAAGAATTACCTATATATTTTAGATATGATTTTGCTTAGTTTGCGTGTAATAAAGCTCACAAGAATATCAACAACTGGTGCCTTCTCAAGTTTGTTGGCTATGATGGTCGGATGATCTCACTATTGGTTCTAGTAGCTCATGTGATGTAACCCTTCTCAAAGTTTGATGCTCATACTTGCATCTCCTCCCCAACAGATGTGATTGAGCCCGAGCCTTCTATCACAATTCCTTACTAACATACTCATATTATGTTATTTTCCTCTAACTTTTGTCTCAGATACCTTAACTGCTCTAATCCCTCTTATTATAACTTGTGTGATTCTCCTTCCTTCTTGTGTCCTCTAGATTATCATGCATTTCCACATCCTCCAGAGCATTGGCTTTAATCTTACTTTAGCTTATTATGTTAATCATCTTGTATCTTTTGATTGTTTTTATGCTTTCTTTTACTCTTGGATGTACTTAGATAGGGGATTTACTCCTTAGCTCTTTGAGCAGTAGTTTGAGTTTATCCTCTTTAAGGACCTTGTAACCCTCTTTTTGTGGCAATAAAATACCCCTACATGGGGCTTCCCCTAAAAAAAAAATACTAAACCCTAAACCCTAAACCCTAAACAATAAAACTAACCCTAAACCTACAACCGTAAATGCTAAAACCTAAATCCTAAACCCTAAAAAACCCTAAATACTTAAAAACCCAAAACCCTAAATAACCTTAAACCTAAACCATAAACCCTAAACCCTAAACCCTAGCCCTAACCCTAAACTATAAACTATAAACCTAAACTAAACCAACCCTAAAGGAAACTATAAACCTAAAGTTTTAAACCTAAACCTTAAACCCTAAACCCTAAACCCTAAACTAAGAACTAAACCCTAAACCCTAAACTAAAACCCTAAACACTAAAGAAACACTAAACCTAAACTATAAACCCTAACATTAAATCCTAAACCCTAAAACTATAAACCCAAAACCCTAAACCCTAAACCATAAACCCTAAACCCTAAAAACCTAAAAACCTAAACCTAAACTGAAACTAAACAAAACTTAAAAATAAAATAAATAAAAAACCTAAATAAAATAAAATAAATAAAATAAAATAAAAACCTGAATTAAAACCTAAACTTAAACCTAAATATTAAATAAAATAAATTAAAATAAAATAAATAAAAACCTAAACTAAACTAAAAAAATAAAATAAACCTAGGAATAAAAAACCTAAATAAAATAAAATTGAAAATAAAAAATAATAAAAACTAAATAAAAAATGTAAAAAATAAACCTTGAAATAAAACCTAAAAATAAATAAAAAATAAAATGAAAACCTAAATTAAAAAAAAAACTAAAACTAAAATAAAAAAATAAAAAAAAAAACTAAACCTAAACAAAAATAAATAAAACCTAAACCTAATCCTAAAATAAACTAAACATAAACCTAAACTTAAACTAAATAAAATAAAATAAACTAAAAATAAACCTAAACCTAAACTAAAAAATAATTCCTAAAAAAATAAACCTAAATAAAAACCTAAAACCAAAACCTAAAATAATAAAATAAAAACCTAAACCTAAACCTAAAAATAAAAATTAAAACCAAAATATATAAAATAAAATAAAAATAAAACTTAACTAAAAAATAAACCTAAACCTAAAAAAATAAACTAAAATATAAAACATAGCATAAAATAAATAAGCCTAAAGTAACTAAATAAATTAAAAAAATAAACATAAACCCTAAAACCTAATAAACCTAAACCTAAACCTAAAGCATAAGAATGGGCAAAACCTTAATGGTAGGAACATCACTGTCAACCAGGCTCAGTCTAGATCTGGCTGTGGACTCAAAGGAAGAGGTGGTGATTATCACAATGGTGGTGGGGGATCTGGAGGTGCTGGTAGATATGGAGGTGGTGGTGAGAGCAGTGGTGGTTATGGAGGCGGGAGGAGCGACGGAGGATACAACCGTGGTGGTGGCAGAGGGAGTGATCGGGGATATGATGGTGGATTCAGCTACTCGAGAGGCCGAGGTGGTTCTAATGGGAACTGGAGAAACTAAAGAATGATCGATCTGATCTACTGCTTAAGGAACTATGTTTTTACAGTAGAGGAAATTCTAGTTATCTAAGGTTTTTTGTTTGCTCTATGTGTGCTCTGTTTATATCTATGTTGTCTCTTAAATCTTAGAAAATTTGTGTGTTACTTGGTTGATGAAATTGAAAAGAAGAAATGTTGAATACGAATTTGTTCTCTGTTAAAAAAACAAAAAACCCTAAACCCTAAACTAAAACCTGAACCATAAACATAAACCCTAAACCCTAAACCCTAAACCCTAAAAACCATAAACCCTAAACCTAAACCCTAAAACCTAAACCATAAACCCTAAACCCTAAAACCCTAAACCCAAAACCCAAAATTGAAAAAAAAAAACCTTACATTCTAAACCTCGAACCCTAAACTCTAAACCCTAAACTATAAATTAACTCTAAACCCTAAAAAGCTAAAAACCTAAATGAAAATAAATAAACCTAAAATAAATAAACTAAACTAAATAAAAATAAAAATAAACCTAAATAAAAATAAAAAATAAATTAAACTAAAATAATTTAAAAAATAAACTAAATAAACTTAAAACTACCTCTTCACTTAATTTTTTTTTAAAAAAAACTCTAACCCTAAACCCTAAACCCCAAACCTTAAACCCTAAACCCTAAACCCTAAACCCTAAAACCTACAACCCCATACCCTAAACCCCAAACCCTAAACCCTAATCCCCAAACCCTAAAAACCTAAAAACCTAAAAACCTAAAAAACTAAACTTAAACTAAATAAAACCTAAAATTAAAATAAATAAAAAACCTAAACCTAAATAAAAGAAAAAATTAAAATAAAATAAAAACCAAAACTAAAACATTAATGTAAACCTAAACCTAAACCTACAAATAAAATAAAATCAAAATTAAAACTAAACTAAACTAAATAAATAAATACCTAAACTAAACTAAAAAAAATAAACCCAAAAATAAAAAAACCTAAATAAAATAAAAATAAACAAAAAATAAAAATAAAGAAAACTTAAAATAAAATAAAATAAAAACTATACAAAACCTAAACCTAAAATATGAACGTAAAAATAAAACCTAAAAATAAAAAACCAAAAACTTAAACTAAAAAAAAACCTAAACCTAAAATAAATAAAATAAAATAAACGTAAACATAAACTAAAATAAACTATACTAAAATAAATAAAACCTAAACCTAAACCAAAAATAAAGTAAACCAAAATCCTATACTAAATAAAAAAAAAACTAAAAAAAACTATAACCTAAACTAAAAAATAAAACCTAAAAATAAACCTAAAACCAAAAGATAAAAAAATAAAATAAAAACCTAAACAAAAACCTAAAAAAAACCTAAACCTACAAAATAAAATAAAAATAAAACTAAACTAAAAAATAAACCTAAACCTAATAAATAAACTAAAATAAAAATCCTAAACTTAAATAAATATACCTAAAATAATACACAAAAATAAATTAAAATATAAAATAAAAAATAAAATAAACTACATTAAATAAAAAAAATAAACTAATTAAACTAAAAATAACCTAAACCTACCGATTTACCTTTTTTTTTTCAAAACAAATCCTAAACCCTAAACCCTAAACCCTAAACCCTAAACCCTAAACCCTAAAACTAAGCCTAAACTCTAAACTTAAACTTACAATCCCAAACCAACAACCCTAAACCATAAACCTTAAATAACCTAAAATTCTAAACCCTAAACCCTAAACCCTAAACCTAAAACCCTAAACCCTAAACCCTAAACTAAACCTAAACTATAAACTCAAACTATAAACCTTAAACCTAAACCTGAACCTAAGCTAAATATAAACCCTAAACCCTAAACCCTAAACCCTAAAACCCTAAACCATAAACCCTAAACCCTAAAACCTAAACCCTAAATCCTAAACCCAAAATAAACCTTAGACTCTAAACCTTAAACCCAAAAAAGAACCATAAACCCTAAACCCTAAATCCCAAACCTTAAACCCTAAACCCTAAACGCTAAATTAACCTTAAGCCTTAAACCCTAAGCTCTAAAAAGCTAACAACCTAAACTAAAATAAATAAACATAAGATAAATAAACTAAATTAAATAAAAATAAAAATAAACCTAAATCAAAATAAAAATAAACAAAATAAAATATATATAAATAAATAAATAAAATAAACCTAAACCTACCACTTGACTTAATTTAAAATAAATAAATAAACAAAAATAAAATAAAATAAACCCTAATCCTAAACCCTAAACATTAAACCCTAAAACCTACAACCCCAAACCTAAAACCGTGAACCCCAAACCCTAAACACTAAACTTTAGACCCTAATCCCTAAACCCAAAAAACCTATAAACCTAAACCTAAACAAAATAAAACCTAAAAATAAAATAAATAAAAACCTAAGCCTATATAAATTAAAATAAAATAAAAACATAAACTAAAACCTAAACCTAAAAGTAAAATACAATAAAAAATACACTAAAATAAAATAAATAAAAATCTAAACTAAACTAAATAAAATAAAATTAATCTAAAAAATAAAACATAAATAAAATAAAACTAAAATAAAAAATAAACTTAAACCTAATAAATAAACTAAAATAAAAATCCTAATCTTAAAAAAATATACCTAAAATAATACACTAAAATAAATTAAAATATAAAATAAAACAAAATAAAAATAAAAATAAATAAACTACATCAAATAAAAAATAAACTAATTAAACTAAAACAACCTAAACTACTAATACCTATTTTAATAAAAAATCTACACCTAAACCTAAACCCTAAACCTAAATCTAAACCTAAACCTAAACCCTAAACCCTAAACTGCTAAACTCAACCGAACTTATAATCCCAAACCAACAACCCTAAAACATAAACCTAAACCCTAAATCTAAAACTATAAACCCTAAACCTAAAACCTAAAACCCTAAACCTAAACTTAAACTAACCCTAAACTATAAACTAAAACCATAAAACCCTAAACCCTAAACTAACTTAACCCTAAAAATATATACTTAAACCCTAAACCCCTAATACCTAACTTAAACTAAACCCTAAAACCTAAACACTAAACCCTAAACCCAAAACAAACCTTAAACTCTAAACCCTAAATCCCAAACCCTAAACCCAAAAAAAAACCAAAAACTCTAAACCTTAAATCCCAAACACTAAACCCTAAACCCAAAACACTAAATTAACCTCAAGCCTTAAACCCTAAACCCTAAAAAGCTAAAAACCTAAACTAAAATAAATAAACATAAAATAAATAAACTAAATTAAATAAAAATAAAAATAAATCTAAATCAAAATAAAAATAAAGAAAATAAAATATATAAAAAAATAAACAAAATAAACCTAAACCTACCACTTGACTTAATTTAAAAAGAAATAAATAAAATAAAATAAACCCTAATCCTAAACCCTAAACACTAAACCCTAAAACCTACAATCCCAAACCTTAAACTGTGAGCCCCAAACCCTAAACACTAAACCTTAGACCCTCATCCCTAAACCCAAAAAACCTATAAACCTAAACCTAAACAAAATTAAACCTAAAAATAAAATAAATAAAAACCTAAGCCTAAATAAATTAAAATAAAATAAAAACATAAACTAAAACCTAAACCTAAAAGTAAAATACAATAAAAAATAAAAACTAAACAAAAATAAAATAAATAAAAATCTAAACTAAACTAAATAAAATAAAATTAATCTAAAAATAAAAAAAATAAAAAAAATAAAACTAAAATAAAAATAAACCTAAACCTAATAAATAAACTAAAATAAAAATTCTAAATCTAAAATACAATAAAAAATAAAAAATAAACTAAACTAAAATAAATAAATATCTAAACTAAACTAAATAAAATAAAATTAATCTAAAAATTAAAAACATAAATAAAATAAAACTAAACTAAAAAATAAACCTAAACCTCATAAATAAACTAAAATAAAATCCTAAACTTAAAAAAATATACCTAAATTAAAATATAAAATAATACTAAATAAAAATAAAAAAAATAAAATAAACTATTAAATAAAATAAACTAATTAAACTAAACAACTAAATAGTTAAATTTTAAAAAAATAAACCTAAACCTAAACTAAACCCTAAATCCTAAACCTAAAACCCAAAACCCTAAACCTAAAACTAAAACTCTAACTGCTAACTTAATCCCAAACCAACAACCCTAAAACATAAACCTTAAATAACCCTAAATCCTAAACCATAAACCCTAAACCCTAAATCTTAAACTAACCCTAAACCATAAACCTGAAACCATAAAAATCCTAAACCCTAAACTAACCTTGAACCCTAAGCTAAATATATACCCTAAACCCTAAACCCTAATACCCTAACCCTAAACCCTAAACCCTAAAACCTAAACCCTAAACCCTAAACCCAAAATAAACCTTAAACTCTAAACTCTAAATCCCAAACCCTAAACCCAAAAAAAACCATAAACTCTAAACCCTAAATCCCAAACACTAAACCCTAAACCCAAAACACTAAATTAACCTCAAGCCTTAAACCCTAAACCCTAAAAGCTAAAAACCTAAACTAAAATAAATAAACATAAAATAAATAAACTAAATTAAATAAAAATAAAAATAAAAAAAATAAAATATATAAAAAAAATAAATAAAATAAACCTAAACCTACCACTTGACTTAATTTAAAAGAAATAAATAAAATAAAATAAGACCTAATCCTAAACCTTAAACACTAAACCCTAAAACCTACAACCCCAAACCTTAAACCGTGAGCCCCAAACCCTAAACACTAAACCTTAGACCCTCATCCCTAAACCCAAAAAACCTATAAACCTAAACCTAAACAAAATTAAACCTAAAAAATAAATAAATAAAAACCTATGCCTAAATAAATAAAATTAAAATAAAAACATAAACTAAAACCTAAACCTAAAAGTAAAATACAATACAAAATAAAAACTAAACTAAAATAAAATAAATAAAATCTAAACTAAACTAAATAAAATAAAATTATTCTAAAAATTAAAAACATAAATAAAATAAAACTAAAATAAAAAATAAACTTAAACCTAATAAATAAACTAAAATAAAAATCCTAAACTTAAATAAATATACCTAAAATAATACACTAAAATAAATTAAAATACAAAATAAAACTAAATAAAATAATCAAAATAAACTACATACAATAAAAAATAAACTTATTAAACTAAAAATAACCTAAACCTACCGATTTACCTTTTTTTTTTAAATCCTAAACACTAAACCCTAAACCCTAAACCTAAATCCTAAACCCTAAACCCTAAAACTAAGCCTAAACTCTGAACTGTAAACTTACAACCCAAACCAACAAAACTATAAACTTAAATAACCTAAATGAAATCTAAACCTAAACCTAAACTTATAAAAAATCTAAACCTAAACCCTAAACCCCACTAAATTAAGTTTAAACTCAACTGTGAACTTACAACCCAAACTAACAACCTAAACTATAAACCTAACCCTAAATAAACCCTAAACCTAAACCCTAAACCTAAACCTAAACTAACCTAAAACTATAAACCTAAACCATAAAACTTTAAACCCTAAACTAACCCAAATACTAAGCTATATAAACCCTAAACTAAACCCTAAACCTAAAACCTAAACTAAAACTAAAACCCTAAAATCCTAAACCCTAAACCCTAAAACCTAAAACTTAAACCCTAAACCCAAAACAAACCTTAAACTCTAAACACTAAATCCCAAACCCTAAACTAAACTAAACGCTAAATTAACCTTAAGCCTTAAACCCTAAACCCTAAAAAGCTAAAAACCTAAACTAAAATAAATAAACATAAAATAAATAAACTAAATTAAATCAAAATAAAAATAAACCTAAATCTAAATAAAAATAAACAAAATAAAATATATAAAAAAATAAACAAACTAAACCTAAACCTACAACTTGACTTAATTTAAAATAAATAAATAAACAAAAATAAAATAAAATAAACCATAATCCTAAACCCTAAACACTAAACCCTAAAACCTACAACCCCAAACCTTAAACCATGAACCCCAAACCCTAAACCCTAAACCTTAGACCCTAATCTCTAAACCCAAAATACCTATAAACTTAAAACCTAAACAAAATAAAACCTAAAAATTAAATAAATAAAAACCTAAGCCTAAATAAATTAAAATAAAGTAAAAACATAAACTAAAATCTAAACCTAAATCTAAAATACAATAAAAAATAAAAACTAAACTAAACTAAAATAAATAAATATCTAAACTAAACTAAATAAAATAAAATTAATCTAAAAATTAAAAACATAAATAAAATAAAACTAAACTAAAAAATAAACCTAAACCTAATAAATAAACTAAAATAAAAATCCTAAACTTAAAAAAATATACCTAAAATAAATTAAAATATAAAATAATACTAAATAAAAATAAAAAATAAAATAAACTACATTAAATAAAAAATAAACTAATTAAACTAAAAACAACCTAAACCTACCGATTTACCTATTTTAAAAAAAAATCCTAAACCTTAAACCCTAAACCCTAAACCCTAAATCCTAAACCCCAAAACCCAAAACCCTAAACCCTAAAACTAAGGCTAAACTCTGAACCGTTAACTTAATCCCAAACCAACAACCCTAAAACATAAACCTTAAATAACCCTAAATCCTAAACCATAAACCCTAAACCCTAAATCTTAAACAAACCCTAAACCATAAACTTGAAACCATAAAAAGCCTAAACCCTAAACTAACCTTGAACCCTAAGCTAAATATATACCCTAATATCTAAACCCTAAAACCTAAACCCTAAACCCTAAACCCAAAACAAACCTTAAACTCTAAACCCTAAATCAAACCCTAAACCCAAAACCATAAACTCTAAACTAATTCCCAAAAACTAAACCCTAAACCCAAAACACTAAATTAACCACAAGCCTTTAACCCTAAACCCTAAAAAGCTAAAAACCTAAACTAAAATAAATAAACATAAAATAAATAAACTAAATTAAATAAAAATAAAAATAAACCTAAATCAAAATAAAAATAAAGAAAATGAAATATATAAAAAATAAATAAAATAAACCTAAAACTACCACTTGACTTAATTTAAAAGAAATAAATAAAATAAAATAAACCCTAATCCTAAACCCTAAAACCTACAACCCCAAACCTTAAACTGTGAGCCCCAAACCCTAAACACTAAACCTTAGACCCTCATCCTTAAACCCAAAAAACCTATAAACTTAAACCTAAACAAAATTAAAGCTAAAAATAAAATAAATAAAAACCTAAGCCTAAATAAATTAAAATAAAATAAAAACATAAATTAAAACCTAAACCTAAAAGTAAAATACAATAAAAAAAACTAAAAAACTAAAATAAAATAAATAAAAATCTAAACTAAACAAAATAAAATAAAATTAATCTAAAAATAAAAAACATAAATAAAATAAAACTAAAATAAAAAATAAACCTAAACCTAATAAACAAACTAAAATAAAAATCCTAAACTTAAATAAATATACCTAAAATAATACACTAAAATAAATTAAAATACAAAATAAAACTAAATAAAAATAATCAAAATAAACTACATACAATAAAAAAAATAAACTTATTAAACTAAAAATAACCTAAACCTTATTATAAAATAAACCTAAACCCTAAACCCTAAACCATAAATCCTAAACCCTAAACCATAAATCCTAAACCCTAAACCCTAAACCCTAAACACTAAAACTAAGCCTAAACTTTAAACCATAAACTTACAACCCAAACCAACAACCCTAAACCATAAATCTAAATAACCAACTTAAACCCTACTAAACCCTAAAACCCTAAACCTAAACCTAAACCTTAAACTATAAACTCAAAACTATAAAACTTAAACCCTAAACCAACTAACACTAAATATAAACCCCTAAACTCTAAACCCTAAACCTAAACCCTAAACCTTAAACCCTAAACCCTAAACTTAAACCTAAACCCTAAATCCTAAACTAAAACCTAAACTTAAACCCTAAACTAAACCAAAATAAACTTAAACTCAAACCCTAAATCCCAAACTAACCCAAAACTTAAACTCTAAACCATATATCCCAAACCCTAAACCCTAAACCCTAAATGCTAAATTAACCTTAAGCCTTTAACCCTAAACCCTAAAAAGCTAAAAACCTAAACTAAAATAAATAAACATAAAATAAATAAACTAAATTAAATCAAAATAAAAATAAACCTAAATCAAAATAAAAATAAATAAAATAAAATATATAAAATAAATAAACTAAGCCTAAACCTATAACTTGACTTAATTTAAAATAAATAAATAAATAAAAATAAAATAAAATAAACCCTAATCCTAAACCCTAAACACTAAACCCTAAAACCTACAACCCCAAACCCTAAACCTTAGACCCTAATCCCTAAACCCAAAAAACCTATAAACCTAAACCTAAACAAAATAAAACCTAAAAATTAAATAAATAAAAACCTAAGCCTAAATAAATTAAAATAAAGTAAAAACATAAACTAAAACCTAAACCTAAATCTAAAATACAAAAAATAAAACTAAACTAAACTAAAATAAATAAATATCTAAACTAAACTAAATAAAATAAAATTAATCTAAAAATAAAAAACATAAATAAAATAAAACTAAACTAAAAAATAAACCTAAACCTAATAAATAAACTAAAATAAAAATCCTAAACTTAAATAAATATACCTAAAATTATACACTAAAAAAATTAAAATATAAAATAAAACTAAATAAAAATAAAAAATAAAATAAACTACATTAAATAAAAGTAAACTAATTAAACTAAAACATCCTAAACTCTACCTATTTTAAAAAATCCTAAACCTTAAACCACTAAACCCTAAAAATCTAAATCCTAAAACTAAGCTAAACTATGAACTAAACTAATCCTAAACCAATAAACCTAAACTATAAATAACCTAAATCCTAAACCCTAAACCTAAACCTAAACCCTAAAACCCTAAACCTAAACTAACCCTAAACCATAAACCTGAAACCATAAAAACCCTAAACCCTAAACTAACCTTGAACCCTAAGTTAAATATAAACCTTAAACCCTAAACCTTAAATCGTAAACCCTAAACCCTAAAACCGAAACCCTAAACACTAAACCCAAAACAAACCTTAAACTCTAAACCCTAAATCCAAAACCCTAAACCCAAAAAAAACCTTAAACTCTAAACCCTAAATCCCAAACCCTAAACCCTAAACCCTAAACATTAAATTAACCTTAAGCCTTAAACCCTAAACCCTCGAAAGCTAAAAACCTAAACTAAAATAAATAAACTAAATCAAATAAAAAAAATAACCTAAATCAAAATAAAAATAAACAAAATAAAATATATATAAAATAAATAAAATAAACCTAAACCTACCACTTGACTTAATTTAAAATAAATAAATAAAAAATAAAATAAAATAAACCCTAATCCTAAACCCTAAACACTAAACCCTAAAACTTACAACCCCAAACTTAAACCGTGAACCCCAAAACCTAAACACTAAACTTTAGACCCTAATCCCTAAACCTAAAACCTATAAACCTAAACCTAAATAAAATAAAACCTAAAAATAAAATAAATAATAACCTAAGCCTAAATAAATTAAAATAAAATAAAAACATAAACTAAAACCTAAACCTAAAAGTAAAATACAATAAAAAATAAATACTAAACTAAAATAAAATAAATAAAAATCTAAAATAAGCTAAATAAAATAAAATTAATCTAAAAATAAAAAACATAAATAAAATAAAACTAAACTAAAAATAAACCTAAACCTAATAAATAAAATAAAATAAAAATCCTAAACTTAAATAAATATACATAAAATAATACACTAAAATAAATTAAAATATAAAATAAAACTAAATAAAAATAAAAAATAAAATAAACTACATTAAATAAAAAATAAACTAATTAAACTAAAAACAACCTAAACCTATCGATTTACCTATTTTTAAAAAAAAATCATAAACCTTAAACCATAAACCCTAAACCCTAAATCCTAAACCCCAAAACCCAAACTAAACCCAAACCAACTAAACTAAACCTAATATAACCTAAATAAACTAAACCCTAAACCTAAACCCTAAACCCAAAATAAAAAAACTAAACTTAAACCTAAACCTAAACCTAAAATAAACTTAAACTAAACCTAAACCCTAAACCCTAAATGCAAAATTAACCTTAAGCCTTAAACCCTAAACCCTAAAAAGCTAAAAATTGAAACTAAAATAAATAAACATAAAATAAATAAACTAAATTAAATAAAAATAAAAATAAACCTAAATCAAAATAAAAATAAACAAAATAAAATATATAAAAAATAAACAAAATAAACCTAAACCTATAACTTGACTTAATTTAAAAAACCTTAAATAAACAAAAATAAAATAAAATAAACCCTAATCCTAAACCCTAAACACTAAACCCTAAAACCTACTACCCAAAACCTTAAACTATGAACCCCAAACCCTAAACACTAAACCTTAGACCCTAATCCCTAAACCCAAAAAACCTATAAACCTAAACAAAATAAAACCTAAAAATAAAACAAATAAAAACCTAAGCCTAAATAAATTAAAATAAAATAAAAACATAAACTAAAACATAAACCTAAAATTAAAATACAATAAAAAATAAAAACTAAACTAAAATAAAATAAATAAAAATCTAAAGTAAACTAAATAAAATAAAATTAATCTAAAAATGAAAATCATAAATAAAATAAAACTAAACTAAAAAATAAACCTAAACCTAATAAATAAACTAAAATAAAAATCCAAAACTTAAATAAATATACCTTAAATAATACACTAAAGTAAATTAAAATATAAAATAAAACTAAATATAAATAAAAAATAAAATAAACTACATTAAATAAAAAAAATAAACTAATTAAACTAAAAACAACCTAAACCTACAATTTACTAATGTTATTAAAAAAAATCCTAAACCTTAAACCCTAAACCCTAAACCCTAATTCCTAAACAACTAAACTAAACTAAACTCAACAAATTAACCCTAAAACCATAACCTAAAACTATAAATCAACCTAAACTAAACCCTAAACCTAATCTAAATCCTAAACCTAAACTATAAAACCCTAAAACCTAAACTAAAATATAAACTAAACTAAACCTAAACCTAAACCTAAACCCTAAACCCTAACTAAAACCTAAAACTTAAACCTCACTAAACTCTAAACCTAAACTTAAACCCTAAATCCCAAACCCTAAACCCAAAAATAACCTTAAACTCTAAACCCAAAACCCTAAATGCTAAATTGAACTTAAGCCTTAAACCCTAAACCCTAAAAATCTAAAAACCTAAACTAAAATAAATAAACATAAAATAAATAAACTAAATTAAATAAAAAATAAACCTAAATCAAAATAAAAATAAACAAATTAAAATATATAAAAAATAAACAAAATAAACCTAAACCTACCACTTGACTTAATTTAAAATAAATAAATAAACAAAAATAAAATAAAATAAACTCTAATCCTAAACCCTAAACACTAAACCCTAAAACCTAGAACCCCAAACCTTAAATCATGAACCCCAAACCCTAAACACTAAACCTTAGTTCCTAATCCTTAAACCCAAAAAACCTATAAACCTAAACCTTAGCAAAATAAAAACTAAAAATAAAATAAATTAAAACTTAAGCCTAAATAAATTAAAATAAAATAAAAACATAAACTAAAACCTAAACCTAAAAGTAAAATACAATAAAAAATAAAAATAAACTAAAATAAAATAAATAAAAATCTAAACTAAACTAAATAAAATAAAATTAATCTAAAAATAAAAAACATAAATAAAATAAAAAATAAATAAAAAATTAAAATAAATAAAATAAAAACTTAAACCAAAAAATAAAACCTAAAAAAAACCTAAACCTTAAACTTAAAAGGAAAAACCTAATCCTAAAATAAATAAAATAAAATAATTCTAAACCTAAAATAAAATAAAACTAATTAAAATAAATAAAACCTAAACCTAAACCTAAAAATAAAAAAAATTAAAACCTAAACCTAAATTAAAAATAAATAAAATAAAAAAAAACTAAATAAATAAAACTAAACTAAATAAAAAATAAAAAAAAATAAAACTAAATAAAATAAAATAAAAAAAATAAATAAAATAAATAAAATAAATAAAATAAATAAAGAGAAAATAAATAAAATATAAATCTAAATAATAAAATAAAAAACTAAAAATATAAAAACTAAACCTAACTAAAACTAAGTTTAAACCCTAAACTATAAACTTACAACCCTAAACTATAACCCTAAACTATAAACCCTAAATCCTAAATCAAACCTAAACTAACCTAAACCTAAACACTAAACCTAAACCCTAAATCATAACTACCTGTTAAAACCTAAACCCTAAACTAAAATTTCAACTAAACCCTAAACTAACCAATAAATGCTAAACCCTAAACCTAAACCTAAAACCTAAAACTAAACCTAAATTAACTATTAAGCAAGTTAAACCCAAGCTAAAACCTAAACTAAAGCTAAAACTAAACCTAATAAACTTAAATCTAAAATAATAATTAAACTAAACCCTAAACCTAAAACTCCCTAAACCTTAAACCCTAAACCCTAAACACTAAACTCTAAACCCTAAATCCTAACAACCTAAAAATAAAATAAATAAAAGAACTTAAACCTAAATTAAATAGAAAAATAAAATAAAATAAAAACTTAACCCTAAACCTTAAAATAAAATAAAATAAAATAATAAAATAAACTAAAATAAAATAAATAAAAATTTAAAATAAATTAAAAAAATAAAATAAATCTAAGAATAAAAAACTTAAATAAAATAAAAACTAAATGTAGAATAAAAATAAAATAAACTTAAAATAAAATAAATACTATATTAAAACCTAAACCTAAAAATAAATAAAAATTAAAACCCAAACCCTAAATAAAAAAGAAAAACTATACCTAAAATAAAAAAAAAAATACCTACACCTAAACTAAAATAAACTAAACTAAAATAAATAAAACCTAAACCTAAACCTAAACCCTAAACTAAATAAAATAAAATAAGCTAAAAATAAACCTAAGCCTAAACTAAAAAATAAAACATACAAGTAAACCTAAAATAAAAACCTAAAGCCTAAACCCTAAACCCTAAACCCTAAAAAGCTAAAAACCTAAAGCTAAACTAAATAAAACCTAAAAATAAAAGAAATACAAAATTAAAATGAAAACTAAACAAATAATAAAAATAAAATAAATCAACATATAATAAAATAAAAAACTAAAAAAACATAATCTAAAATATAAACCTAAAAACAAATATAAAATAAAACCTAAACCTTAAACTAGAAAAAAACCTAAACCTAAAATAAAGTAAATAAAATAATCCTAAACCTAAACTAAATAAAATACACTAAATTGAAATAAAAAAATAAACCTAAATAAAAATAAAAAGTAAAATAAATAAAAAATTAACTAAATAAACTAAAAAACACTAACTTGCTAGTTTACCAACAACCAACAACAACAACAACAACAACAACAACAACAACAACTATAAGCCTTTATTGTCTACATGAATTGTTTGTCTCCATTGTAACCTATTATGTGTCAGATTCTCATTTAATTCAAGTATATTAAGGTCATTTTTTATACATCTTAACCAAGTCTTTTTAGTTCTACCCCTACCTTTCTTAACATAAGGTAAATCTAATTCATCTACTCTCCTAACCGGGTCATCGGACGGCTGATGCTTTATGTGTCCAAACCATTTAAGGTGACTCTCTCTAATCTTATCTGCCATAAGAGCTAATCAACTTTTTCTCGAACAAACTCATTTCACATTTTATCTCTAAGAGGAAAGTCACTCATTCACTAGAGCATCCTTATCTTTGTAAAACTTAACTTAGTCTTCTACTTCTCTTTTATTGGCCAATATTATGCACCATAAGTCATTGCAAGTCTTACCACCATCTTATAAAATTTTCCCTTAAGTTTAAGTGGAACTTTTCGATCACACAACAAGTCAGATGCATTTCTCCACTTCAACCAACCAACTTAAATTCGACTAATAACATCTCCATCTATTTCACCATCATTTTCAACAGTAGAGCCTAAATATCTAAATCACACATTCTTATTAATGAGTTGTTCACCTAATGTCACAACACTACCACTAGAACTTCTAACTAAAATTACACTCCATATATTTAATATTAGATTTACTTAAACAAAAACATTTAGACTCTCATGTTGACGTCCATAATTCAAGTTTCTCTTGGACTCCCTCTCTGTCTTATCAACAAGAAGAATGACATCAACAAAAAGCATACACAAAGGTACATCTTCCTGTATATGCCTAGTAAGAACATCCATAACTAAAGAAAAAATATAAGGGCTTAAAGTTGATCCTTGATGTAATCCAACTAAAATAGGAAAATATTTTATCAATCCTCGTTGTGTGTGGACACATGTAACAGCTCTAGTATACTCATCCTTAATGACTTGAATATGGCCAATATTAACTCATTTCTGTTCTAGAACTCTCCAAAGAACATCTCTTAAAACTTTATCATAAGCTTTATCTAAATCAATAAATATCATATGTAGATCCTCCGTACTTTCTCTATACTTCTCCATCAAACCTCTTAACAAATGTATAACATCCATAGTAGATCTACCTCACTGATTGTGAGGAACTTTTTAATCACATCATAACCTATGCTCAATTACTCTCTCCCATAATTTTAATGTAATTCTTCTATAATTTGAACACTCTTGTGCATCACCTTTATTCTTAAATATAAGAACCTACAAACTCTTTCTCCACTCATCTGGCATTCTTTTAGTCATTAAAAGAACATTAAAAAGATTTATAAGCCAATAAATTCCTTGATCTTCTAAACATTTCCACACTTCTATTAGAATATCATCAGGTCCTACTATTTTTCCACATTTCTTTTTCTTTAAAGCATCTATAACATCAGATTTACTAATATGATGATAAAAATAAAATTCTCTATTTTTGTTTAGGGTATTAAGGTTGCTAAAATCAATCGTACTTTCAAATCATTCATTGCAAATTTATCAAAATATCTCATCCACCTATTTTCAATATCCTTTTCTAAGAAAAGCACTTTATTATTTTAATCCTTAATATACCTCACTTGAACTAGATCTTTACTTCTCCTATCTCTTTGGTTAGCTAACTTGTACATATATCTTTCACCTTCTTTGATATCTAATCTATTGTAAATCACTAAAACTAATTTTGCATCATATATTGCTTTCTTAGAATCTCTGCAGGCCACTTTATATTTTTTCCAATTCTCTGAATTTTTACATCTAAACTAAGTTTTATAACAATGCTTCTTATTTCTTATCTTTTCTTTGCACACTCTGACTCCACCACCAACTATTTTTATTAAAAGAACCTTTTCCTTTGATTCTCCAAGCACATTTTAGCAACTTGCTTAATTTCACTTGCTACTTTTCTCACATAATATTGACTTCCTTATGAACATCCCAAATTCTAAGCTCTTATAGCTTGCTCTTAAAAATATTTTTATTTGTGTTCTTTAAGTGTCCCCATCTAATCCTAGGATAATAATTTGATTTATTTTTCCTCTTACAATCTTTCATCTTAAAATCTAAAACTAATAATCGATGTTGGGTACTTAAACTTTCACTTGGAATGACCTTACAATATTTACAATCTAAATGATCTATTTTTCTTGTCAGAAAATAATCAATCTGTATTTTACTATATCCATTTTTATAAGTAATAATATGTTCATCTCTTTTCTTATATAAAGTATTAGCAACTACAAAATTATAAGCTAAGGAAAAAATCTAATATAGTCCTACCTTCTTCATTAGTCACTCCAAATCCATAACCACCGTGAATACTTTTAAAATCTTCTATCACTCTACCAACATGTCCATTTAAATCTCCTCCAATAAATACTTTTTTTTCAAGAGGTATCTTTTGTATTAATTCATCTAATTCATTCCAAAAAAATGAATTAGTAAACCCTAAACCGGTTTACCTATTTTAAAAAAAAAAAACACTAAACCCTACTAACCCTAAACCTTAAATTACCCCAAATCCTAAACCCCAAAACCTGAACCTTAAAATAACCCGAACCCTAAGCTAAACTTAAACCCTAGACCCTAAACCCTAAACCTTAAATCCAAAACCCTAAACCCTAAACCCTAAAACCATGAACCATAAAAAAACCCTAAACCCTAAAACCTAAGCTCTAAAACCCAAACACTAAACCCAAATAAAACCCTAAATCCCAAACCATAAACCCCAAACCCTAAACTTAAACCATAAACCCTAAAAGCTAAAAACCTAAACTAAAATAAATAAACCAATAATGAATAAATTAAACTGAATAAAAATAAAAATAAAAATAAATCAAAATAAAAAATAAAATAAACTAAAATAAATAAAAAAATAAACAAAATAAACCTAAACCTACCACTTAAGTTAATTTTAAAAAATTAAAAAATATATAATAAAAAAATGCTAAACCCTAAACCCTAAAACCTGCAACCCCAAACCTTAAACCCTACACCCCAAACCCTAAACCTTAAACACTACCCTAATCCGTAAACCCAAAAAACTAAAAATCCTAAACCGAAACAAAGTAAAACCTAAAAAAAATAAATAAAAAAACCTAAACCTAAATAAAATTATATAAAATAAAAACCTAAACTAAAACTTTAACCTAAACCAAAACCTAAACCTAAAACTAAAACTAAAATAAAATTAAAAAAATAAACTAAAATAAAATAAATAAAAACCTAAACTAAACTAAAAAAATAAACCAAAAAAACCTAAATAAAATAAAAACTAAACGAAAAATAATAAACCAAAAATAAAATAAAATAAAAACTAAATAAAAACCTAAACCTAATATATAAACCTAAAAATAAATAAAAAATAAAACCTAAACCTTAAACATAAAATAGAAAAACATAAATTTAAAATAAATAAAATTAAATAAACCTAAACTTAAAATAAAATAAATAAAACCTAAACCTAAACTAAAGTAAACTAAAACCCTAAAATAAATAAAATAAAATAAATTAAAAAAACCTAAACCTAAACTAAAAAATAAAACCTAAAACCAAAACCTAAAAAATAAAACATAAACCTAAAAAATAAAATAAAAAATAAAACTAAACTAAAAAATAAACAAAATCCTAAACTTAAACCTAAAAAATAAACAAAAATAAAAAAGCCTAAACTAAATTAAATAAACTAAAAAAACCAAAATAAAAATAAAAAATGAAATAAACTAAAATAAATAAAAAATAAATTACATAAACTAAAAAAACCTAAACCTACTAGTTTACCTAATTAAAATAAAAAAACCCATAATCCTTAAACCCTAAACCCTAAACCATAAATCCTAAACCTTAAAATGTAAACCCTAAACCCTAAAACTAAGCCTAAACCTAGAACCGTAAACTTACAATACTAAACCATAAACCCTAAATAACCCTAAATCCTAAACCTTAAACCCTAAACCCTAAACCCTAAACCTTAACCCTAAACTAAGCCTTAAAATTTAAACCCTAAACCCTAAGCTAACCCTAAACTAACCCTAAACTCTAAGTTAAAGCTAAACCCTAAACCCTAAAGCCTAAACACTAAACCATAAACCCTAAACCCTAAACCCTAACCCTAAACACTAAACCATAAAACCCTAAATCCCTAAACCCTAAACCATAAACCTTAAACCCTAATATCCTAGAAACCTAAACCTAAAGTAAATAAAACCTAAAAATAAAATAAATTAAAAACCTAAACCTAAATAAATTAGAAAAATAAAATAAAAACCTAAACTAAAACCTAAACCTAAACTTTAAAAAAAACTAAAATAAAAGAAAAAAAACTTAAACTAAACTGTAAAATAAAATAAACCTAAAAATAAAAAACAAAAATAAAAATTAAATGTAAAATAAAAATAAAATAAACCTAAAGTAAAATAAAATAAAAAACTAAATCAAAAATTCAACCTCAAAAATAAACCTAAAATAAATAGAAATTAAAACCCAAACCTTAAACTAAAAAGAAAAACTAAACCAAAATTAAAAATAAAATAAACAAAATAGAATAAACCTAAACTAAAATAAATAAAAAAACCTAAACCTTAACTTAAAATAAACAAAACCTAAACCCTAAACTAAATAAAATGAAATATACTAAAAATAAACCTAAACCTAAACTAAAAAATAAAACCTATAAATACACCTAAAATAAAAACCTAAAACCTAAACCCTAAACCTTAAATGCTAAAATGCTAAAAACTTAAACCTAAACAAAATAAAACCTAAAAATAAAATAAATAAATAAAACTAAACAAAAATAAAAATAAATTAAACATAAAATAAAATAAAATAAAAAATAAATAAAAACCTAAACCTAAAATATAAACTTAAACATAAAACTTAAAAATAAATAAAAAATTAACCCTAAACCTTAAACTAGAAGAAAACCTAAACCTAAAATAAGCAAAATAAATTAATCCTAAACCTAAACCTGAAATAAACCAAAAATAATCCTAAACCTAAACTAAAAAATAAAAGCTAAAATAAAAACCTAAAGCTAAACCTAAAAAATAAAATAAAAATAAAACTAAACTAAAAAATAAAGTTAAACCTAAACCTAAAAAATAAATTAAAATTAAATACCTAAACTAAAATAAATAAAATAAATTAAATAAAAATAAAAAGTAAACCTAAATAAAAATAAAAAATAAAATAAACTAAAATAAAAAAATAAATAAAAAAATTTAAACATATCGGTTTACCTAATTTTAAAAAAAAATTTAAAACTAAGCATAAAGCTTGAACCGTAAACCTGCAACCCTAAACCCTAAACCCTAAATTATAACTAACCCTAAACCTTAAACCCTAACCTCTAAACCATAACCCTAAACCCTAATCCGAAAACCCTAAACCCTAAACACTAAATCATAACCCTAACCCTAATCCTTAAACCTTAAACCCTAAGCCCTAACCCTAAACCTTAAAACCCTTAACCCTTAACCCAAAACTAACCTTAAACCATAAGCCCTAAACCCTAAAAACCCTAAAAACTAAAGCCTAAACCCTAAACTAACACTAAACCCTAAGCTAAACCTAAACCCTAAATGCAAAACCCAAAACCCTAAAAACCCTAAACCTAAAGCTAAACACTAAACTCTAAACCATAAACCCTAAACCCTAACCCTAAGCACTAAACCCTAAAACTCTAAATGCTAAAACCCTAAAACCTTAACCTTAATCCCTAAACACTAAACCCTAAACTCTAAAAACCAAAAAAACCTAAACCTAAAGTAAATAAAATCTAAAAATAAAATAAATAAAATACCTAAACTTAAATAAAATTAGAAAATAAAATAAAATAAAATCCTAAACTAAAACTTAAACATAAACTTAAAAATAAAATAAAATAAAAAATAAAAATAAATTAAATAAAATAAATAAAAACCTAAACTAAACTAAAATAAAATAATCAAGAATAAAAAACCTAAATAAAATAAAACTAAACGAAAATAAAAAAATAAAATAAACCTAAAATAAAATTAAATGTAAAATAAAAACTGAACCTAAAAATAAACCTAAAAAATAAAACCATAAAATAAATAAAAATAGAACCCAATCCCTAAACAAAAAGAAAAACTTAACATAAAATAAAAATAAAATAAACAAAATAAAATAAACCTAAACTTAAACTAAATTAAACTAAACTAGAAATAATAAAACTTAAACCTAAACCTAAAATAAACTAAACTTAAACCTAAAATAAACTAAACTTAAACCCTAAACTAAATATAAATAAAATAAACTAATGATAAACATAAACCTAAACTAAAAAATAAATCCTAAGAATAAACCTAAAATAAAATATTAAAACCTAAACCCTAAAGACTAAACCCTAAAAAGCTAAAAACCTAATCCTAAATGAAATAAAACCTAAAAATAAAATAAATAAAAAAATTTAAACAAAAATAAATTGAAAGATAAATAAAAAAATATAACAAAAATAAAATAAAATAAAAACTAAATAAAAACCTAAACTTAAAATATAATCCTAAAAACAATACATAAAAATAAATAAAATAAACCATAAAATTTAAACTAAAATAACCTAAACTTAAATAAACAAAATAAAATTAACCTAAACCTAAACTAAAATAAATAAAACCTAAACCTAAAATAAACTATACATAAACCCTAAACTAAATAAAAAATAAAATAAACTAAAATAAACCTAAACATAAACTAAAAATAAAACCATGATATAAACCTAAAATAATAACTTAAAACCTAAACCTAAAAAAATAAAATGAAAACCTAAACTTAAACCTATAAATAAAAAATTAAACCTAAACCATAAAAATAAAATAAAAATTAAACTAAACTGAAAAATAAACATAAAGCTAAACCTAAACATAATAAATAAAAATAAAAATCCTAAACTAAAATAAATAAACATAAAATAAATAAAATAAACTGAATAAAAAATAAACCTAAATAAAAATGAAAAAAATAAAATAAACTAAATTTAATAAAAAAATAAACTAAATAAATTAGAAAAAACCCAAAACCTGTTGGTTTACCAAATTTTTTTTAAAAAAACCCTAAACCTTAAACCCTAAACCCTAAACCCTAAATCCAAACCTAGACCCTAAAAATAAGCCTAAACATTAAATTGTAAACTTACCATCCTAACCCATAAACCCTAAATAATAATAAATCTAAAACCCTAAACCTTAATCCCTAAACTAACCCTAAACCCTAAACCCTAACCCCAACCCAAAACCCTAAACCCTAAACCCTAAACACTAAACCCTAGAACCCTAAACCCTGAACTAACCCAAAACCATAAACCCTAAACCCTAATAACCCTAAATAAAGCTTAAAGACTAAACCCTAAACCCTAAACCCTAAACTAATCCTAAACCCTAAGCTAAACCTAAACCCTAAACCTTAAATCCTAAAACCCCTAAACATTAATGCCTAAACACAAAACCCTAAACTATAAACCCCAAACCCTATCCCTAAATACTAAACCATAAAACCCTAAACCCTAAAACCCTAAACCCTTAACCCTAAACCTTAAACTTAAACCTAAACCCTAACAACCTAAAAACCTAAATCGAAAATAAATAAAACATAAAAATAAAATAAAGAAAAAACTTAAACCTAAATAAAATAAAAACCTACACTATAACCTAAACCTAAACCTAAAAATAAATAAATGAAAAAAATAAAAATAAACTAAAATAAAATAAATAAAAACTTAAACTATACTAAATATAAAAAAAAACTAAGAATAAAAAACCTAAATAAAATAAAAACTAACATAAAATAAAATTAAAATAAACCTAAAATAAACCTAAAATAAAAACTAAATAAAAACCTAAACCTTAAAAATAAACCTAAAAATAAATAAAAAATAAAACCCAAACCATAAACTAAAAAGAAAAATTAAACCTAACATAAAATTAAAAAAATAAAAATAAAATAAACTTAAACCTAAACTAAAATAAATAAAACCTAAACCTAAACCTAAAATAAACTAAACATAAATGCTAAACTAAATAAAATAAAATAAACTAAAAACAAACTTAAGCCTAAACTAAAAAAAAAAACCTAAAAATTAACTAAATAAAAAAACTAAATAAATATAAATTTAACAACAACAATAATAAGTCTTTATCCCACTAAGTGGGGTCAGCTACATGAATCCTTTGTCTTCATCGTGCCCTATTATGTGTCAAATTCTCATTTCATTCAAGTATACTAAGGTCATTTTTGATACACTTTAACCTTTCTTAACATAAGGAATATCTAATGCATCTACTCTCCTAACCAAGTCATCGGACGGTCAATGCTTTATGTGGCCTAACCATCTAAGGCGACTCTCTCTAATCTTATCTACCATTGGAGATATTCCAATTTTTTCTCGAACATACTCATTTCACATTTTATCTTTAAGAGTAAATCCACTCATCTACCTGAGCATCCTCATCTCTATAACACTTAACTTAGTCTTATGCTTCTCTTTTACTAGCCAACATTTTGCACCATACGTCATTGTAGGTCTTACCACAATCTTATAAAATTTTCCCTTAAGTTTAAGTGGAACTTTTCAATCACACAACAGGCTAGATGCATTCCTCCACTTCAACCATCCAACTTGAATTCTACTAATAACATCTCCATCTATTTCACCATCATTTTGAACAATAGAGCCTAAATATCTGAATCACTCACTCTTATTAATGACTTGTTCACCTAATGTCACAACACTACCACTAGAACTACAACTAAAATTATGCTCCATATATTCAGTTTTAGATCAACTTAAACAAAAACCTTTAGACTCTAATGTTGACCTCCATAACTCAAGTTTCTCTTGGACTCCATCTGTAGTCTTATCAATAAGAAGAATTTCATCAGCAAAAAGCATACACCAAGGTACATCTTCTTGTAAATACTTAATAAGAACTTTCATAACTAAAGCAAAAAGATAAGGGCCTAAAGTCAACTTGATGAAATTTAAAATAGAAAATATTTTATCAATCCTCCTTATGTTTGGACACAAGTAACAACTCTATTATACATATCCTTAATGACTTGAATATAACCAATATTAACATCTTTCTATTCTAGAACTCTCCAAAGAACATCTCTTGAAACTTTATCATAAGCTTTCTCTAAATCAATAAATATCATATGTAGATCCTCCCTAATTTCTCTTACTTCTCATCAAACCTCTTAATAAATGTATAGGATCCATAGTAGATCTACCTGACATGAAACCAAAAACCCTAAAAACCCTAAACTCTAAAGCCTAAACACTAAACCCTAAACCATAAACCCAAATCCTTAACCCAAAACCATAAACACTAAAACCCTAAACCCTAAACTCTAAACACTAAACCCTAAATGCTAAACCCAAAAAACCTATACCTAAACTAAAAAGTCCTAAAAATAAAATAAATAAAAACCCTAAATCTAAATAAAATAAAATAAAAACTTAAACTAAAACCTAAACATAAAAATAAAATAAAATAAACAAATAAAAATAGACAAAAATAAAATAAATAAAACCTAAATAAATTTATGAATAAAAAACCTAAATAAAATAAAAACTTAAAAAAATAAAATAAAATAAAACTATAAAAAATTAAATTAAATCTAAATATAAACTTAAACTTAAACCTAAACTTAAAATAAAACCTAAAAATAAATAAAAAATAAAACCTAAACCCTAAACCTAAAAAAAATTAAAATAAACAAAATAAACCTAAACCTAAACCTAAACTAAAATAAACTAAATTAAAGTTAATAAAACCTAAACCTAATCTTAAAATAAACTAAACCTTAAAATGAACCTAAACTAAATAAAATAAAATAAATTAAAAATAGACCTAAACCTAAACTAAAAAATAAAACCTACAAAAACTAAAATCAAAACCTAAAACATAAACCTAAAAAATAAAATAAAAACCTAAACCTAAATTAAAAAATAAAAAATAAAACCTAAACCTAAAAAATAAAATAAAAAGAAAACTCAACTAAAATTAAACCTAAACATAGACCTAAACTAAAAGATAAACTAAAATAAATGAACCTAAAAGAAAGAAATAAATATAAATAAAATTTTAAAAATAGATTTAAATAAAAATAAAGAATAATATAAATTAAAATAAATATAAAACCATAAACCCTAAATCCTAAACCTACAACCCTAAACCCTAAACTTTAAACCCTAAAAAACCCTATATCTTAAACCTTAAACCCTAACCCTAAACCCAACCATAAAAGCATAAACCCTAAAATCCTAAAACCTAAACTCAAAACCGTAAACCCTAAACTTAAACCTAAAGTAACTAAATAAATTAAAAAAAGCTAAAGCCTAAAACCTAATAAACCTAAACCTAAACCTTAAGAATTTGGAAAACCTTGACGATAGGAACATCACCATCAACCTGGCTCAGTTTAAATCTGGCGGTGGAGGCGAAGGTGGAGACGGCAGTTATCATAGTGGTGGTGGGGGATCTGGAGGTGCTGGTGGATATGGAGGTGGTGGTCAGAGCAGTGGTGGTTATGGAAGTCAGAGGAGCGACAAAGGTTACAACCATGGTGGTGACGGAGGGAGAGATTGGATATATGGTGGTGGAACCCACTACTCAAGAGGCAGGGGTAGTTCTTATGGTAACTATAGAAATTGAAGAATGGCCAATTCAATCTGCTGCTTATGAAATAGTGTCTTTATAGTAGAGATGGTCCTACTTATCTATGTTTTCTAATTTGCTCTATGGGTGCTCATTTTTTATCTATGTCATCACTTGTGTCTTAGAAAACTTGGTGTGTTACTTGGTGATAAAATCGAAAAGAAAAAATGTTGAATCTGAATTTGTTCTTTGTCAAAAAAAAAAAACCAAAACCCCTAAACCCTAAACTAAAACCTGAACCCTTAACCTAAATCCTAAAATTTATACCCTAAACCCTAAAATCCCTAAACCTTAAACCCTAAACCCTAAACCCAAAACCCTAAAACCTTAAACCTTAAACCCTAAACCCTAAACCCTAAACCCTAAACCCCAAAACCTAAAAACCTAAACTAAATAAAACCTAAAATAAAAATAAATAAAAAACTAAACCAAATAAAAAAATAAAAAAATAAAAAAATGAAAACATAAACTAAAACCTAAACCTACAAAGAAAATAAAATAAGAAATAAAAATTAAACAAAAATATAATAAATAAAAACCTAAACTAAACTAAAATACTAAAAATCTTTATCTGGTAAGAATCTATCCCCTAATGCTTCAATGAATTTGATCTCGACCTCATTTCATGGGATGCCTGCTGTTATGTGCTCAGATCTAAACGTGGAAAAATTGGCAAAGCCTTTTGAATTCTCTTTAGTGGGTAAATTTTCCTTACCGCCAACTCGATAACATCCCATCATTTTTTCATAGCCTTAAACTGTGCATTTTCACTATCGAATTGATTGATCCTAGGCATATTTTAATTCAGCTCTCTAATGACTTAGATTACTCAAGAGTCTTTGCCCATCACTCTTACTTTGTGTTTAATTGTCAAATGCAACTTCTGAAATGGTCTCCTCTTTTTGATATAAAAGAGGAATCCCCAATTGTTCCTATATGGCTAGCTCTTCCTAATATGAGAATAATTTATGTTACACATCAAGTTCTCTATTGGGGCTCTCTTTGGGCCTCTTCAAATTGATCGTGCCACCGGTGAGATCACTCATTGCTCATATTTTGGTTGAGATTGATATTACTAAAAGCATCCTAAAGAAGTTTAGCCTGAAATTTGGTTATAATCAAAAAAGTGGAATTTGAGAATTTCCCTATTTTTTGCACACATTGTAAGAAACATGGCCAAGATCAATCTGAATGTTTTGTGTTGCATCCTCATCTTAAAAAGAATAAGTTACCGGATTCTAATCCTACACTATCAAATGGAAAAATCAATAAATTTGCTTATGTGTCTAATGTCACTCAAAATGGGAATCATCCCCTACCTCTACTCTTTTTTTATCCACTGATTTGCCTATTGGAGAGCAATCTGAGCATGTTACAAATAATGCTTCTAAGGTTCATGAAGAGGCTAATGATAACTTACTTAATATTGCTTCTAATTGTAATAATTTGGCTCCTTAAGACAATACTTTGACTCATTCTAACCTACCCCTTTTGGCTAGTGAACCCAAGGAGACAAATTCTAAAAATGATCCTTTGATGAAAGAGCAAAATCTGAAAACTGTTGATCCTTTGATGATGGAACAAAATTTGAAAAGTAATTCTGCAAATGAGCATAAAATCTGTGCTATTAATGGCATCACAACCTCTCCTTCTACTACCCTTCAGAGTGATACACATGCTAACCCTCTTTCTCAGCTTAATTTTGACACTGAAGAAGAGGAAATTACCATTAAGAATGCTTTGACTGATACAGGTCCTATTCTGAATATCACAAATCACTCTCTCTCTCTCGGATGGGGATACTTTGGACAAAGATAGACCTTTTCAAACTATTTTTAAAAAAAAAATCTCTTTAAAGCTAGAATGTTCACTAATAGCTCCATTAGAACACCTAGATCTTCTCTAACTTCCCTTAAATAACTACCTCTACTTTTCTTTTCTTCTTTCTTTTTATTTATTTAGTTATCTCTTTTCCTTTCCTTCCTTTTTTTATTATGATCAATTTACTTATTTAGAATGTTAGGGGTATTGGGACTCTAATTGTCGAACCATATTAGAAGTCTTTATCGCATCATAACATAGCCTTACTTGTTGTTATTGAACCATTCATGTTTTCTAAGATCAACCATTTTGCTAAAATGCTTGGCTTTCAAAATTTCTTTTATAATATTAACAATAAAATTTGGAGTTTTTGGAATAATTTAGTCAACATCTCTATCCTTGATGATCTTCAACAATTGGTTAATGTCCACATCTCATTGGGTGAATTTTCTGTTTGGTTCCTTTATTTATGCTTCTTGTAATGGTAGGAACATCCTTAGGATAACTTAAGAACCTTTGCCTCCTCCAACATACCTGGTTGGTTGGGGTGATTTCCACTATTTTCTCTTCCTCGAAGGGGAAGTTGCTCTCCTTCATTCCATGGAAGAATTTTCTAATATGATTCTTGATTGCAACTTGATATTGGCTTTACTGCTCTAACTATATGTGGCATAACTCTAGACTCTTGCAACTTGATAGGACTCTTTAATTCTTTTGGATCAATCAATGGCCCATTACTGCTGAACATTTGAGAACTTATCGATCATCCTTTGATTTCTGGCCCAAAATCCCTTCAGATTATCCTCCCCACTTCTTTTAGATTCCAAAATATGTGGATCCAACACATTGATTTCATAAATGTTGTATCCATTAACTGAATGGCCCCTCTTCAACCGAATAATTCTATTAAGGGAATGATTCGCCTCTAGCTTAAGCTTAAAAGGCTTAAACAAAATCCAAATTTGTGGAACAAGCATCATTTTAAAAATCTTTTTGCCAATCTCAAAAATATGGAATAATTAGTTTGTTCTCTTGAAGATGTTGATTTGACTGACTCTACTAAACTTGAGGAGTTGAATGTAGCTAAAGATAACTTGGTTAAATATTAGAATATGGAAGAAACCTACTGGCGATAAAAGGTTGCTAGCAAACATATTTTTGATGGTGACAGAAATACCAGGTACTTCCATGATCTTTTCAAAAAAAAAGTAAAAATGATAATGGCAGCTGGATCACTGATAATAAAGATATTAAAGATTCATTCATACATCATTTTAAAAATTTATTAAATAACAACCCTTCCTTAGAAGCTCTTTCCAACTCACACTTGATTCCCTCAACGATTACTAATGATGACAACCACTTGCTTAGTTTGCGTCCTATGGAAGCTGAGATTGGTAATATTCTTACATGAACACATTCTCGTTGCTCAAGGCTACACTAATTCAATTTTTTCAGCATTACCTATTATTAAGTCAGCTTGTTGATGCTATCATTGATTTTTTTTTTATGGAAATCCTTTACCTAGATATTTTTTCTAGCACTTCCATTGTTCTCATTCCTAAAATTAATAATTATGAATCTTGGGGTGATTTTAGACCTATCAGCCTTTGCACCTTCCTTCACAAACTCATTGCTAAATTAATTGCCAATAGAATTAGTCCGCTGCTTCCTAAAATTATTTCTCCCAACCAAACTGGCTTCGTTAAAGGTAGAGCTATATCTGACAATATTTTTCTTGCCCAAGAGCTGATTCATGACATTGATGCTTCTACCAGAGGTGGTAACATCCTTTTCAAACTGGACATCTCTAAAGCTTTTGACAACCTTTCTTGGAATTTCCTCTTCAAAATTCTTCATTTGTTTGGTTTTTTTGACTATTTTATCCACCTCATTAAAAATTGTATTACCAATGTTTGGTTCTCCGTTATCATAAATGGTGAGTCCCTTGGTTTTTTCCCTTCAATGCATGGTTTGAGACAAGGAGATCCCTTATCACCCTCTCTTTTATTGTTGAATATATCTTTTGAGGAGCCTTAATGATCTTTTCAACAATAATCCCAACATGCTTTTTAGAACTCAAGATGGTCTTCCTGTCTCTCATCTTAGTTTTGCTAATGACTTCATAATCTTTTGCAATGCCTCTATTCATCACATTAAAACTATTAAGAATCTTTTAAATAAATTTGGTAACTAAAGTGGCCTTTTTCTTAATGAAGGTAAAAGTTGTTTCATTCCTTCCTCTAAAATTCCTAGTAATATGATCAACCAAATCTTGAGAATTACTAACTTTCAGCAACAATAACTTCCTATTAAATATCTTGGTGATCCACTTTTTAAAGGTCAGAAAAGATCACATCTCTTTGATGAGCTAATCCAAAAAATCTTAATCAAATTTCTATTTGGGAATTTCATTTACTCTCTTTTGGCGATAGGCTCACTTTGATTATGAGCACCCTTAACTCCATGCCTATATATCTCATTCAATCCATTGTGCCGACCAATTCTACCATTAATAGAATTGAGCACCTCCTTAACAAATTCTTCTGGGGTTCTAAATTCTTCTAAAAGAATGCATTGGACCTCTTAGAAAAAAGGTGGCACTCTTGTCAAGGTGGTCTTGGATGTATCGAGGAAGCTATCACCGCTTTTCCTATAAACTTTGGTGGAATTTTAGGAGAAACAATAGTCTTTGGCTAATTTCATGATAATAATGCCGGTAAGCATCATTTGCCCTCTAAAGTGTGAGAGACTCTCCTATTTGGAAAAGACTTTGTTCCATCAAATGGGAAGTCAATCATTAATATCTTGGGATTAACTCTAGTCTTTCTTTTGGCAAGATAACTGGATGGGAGGTGGGTCCATTGATGACTTACTTTCTACCCATTCCACTTGCATTAAAGTGAACTCTTTCTATAATAATATGTGGAACAATAGTAAGCTATCGATTATATTCCTTTCTCTTTAAATAAGCTTACTACTTTCCTATCATTCCTAGCAATCATGATCAGATCCTTTTTAAGCTTTCTCAAAACGGTGACTTCAACCTTAAAAATGTTTGGATTCATATTAAAGAAGCTCATGACTTTTCCAATGTGTTTTTCAAAATTTAGAAAACACTATTCCTATTTCTTATTTTGTTCTAACTTGGCGTATCCTGAAAAACATCATTCCTGTTGACTCCTTGATGTGGAGTAAAGGTTTTTACTTACCTTCAAAATACTACTGCTACTTTCACATTGAGAATGTGAATCATGTTTTTGTTAACAGAGCCATTGCTTCCAAACTTTGGATTTGGTATGATGATCTCTTTAACATTAAAAAATTCAATGGCTCCTTAACTTTAAACTAACTTCTTGAAGTTTATTTTGAAAACACTATTAAAGGCCACATTAAATTCATAACTGCTATCACTCTTATTTGGTTCATATGGATGGACAGAAATGATCCAAAACATTGTGGGACTCCTATGAACCACATGAGGATAATTGCTAGAATTAAAAAATAAAATTCGTAACTTGTTTAATGCTAATTTAATTAACTACAATCAATTTAAAGGTTGTAAATTTGTGACCAATAAATTGGGTTTTAACTTGTTGGATCCACCCAATGGTATGGATGACAAGATTGTTTATTGGGTGAAACCTCATCCTAATACTATTAAAATTAACACTAATGGCTCTGTTTCTCAAAATGCTTCTGGATGTGGTGGCATTTTCAGAAACCTTAATGGTAAAGTCTTATGTGCTTTTTACCCCTTGATACTTGCTCTATTCCTTTCCCGAAGCTAATGGCGGTTTACAAAGCTATTGAGATTTGCCTTCAAAAAGGTTGGCTCAATATTTGGATTGAGGTGGATGCCCTATTGCTAAAGCCAACTAAACCCAATTGGTCCACTTTACCCAAAGTCGCTAATTTGACCTATTTGAGCTAAGTTCTAATCCTACCCAAATTAGATTGAACCAAGCCCATCAAAATCTCACATCATTATTATTGATCACCCTGGGTTGATAAATTTTTACCAATTGGGTCGAACCCTTACCCATATGAACCTAAACTAGCCAAATTATAATCTAAGATAAATCCCTTGAAACCAATGATTCATACCAAATCAAAATAAATATTTGAATATGACTTGACCTTCAATTGAGTCAAACCAAACCCAATTGGCTCTCTCGACTCAAGTTGACCCAAATTAACTTAAAAGACCAAATTGGGTCAAATAAAAATATAAACCAAATTATTTACAATCAATGGCCAAAGTTCATTCCAAATTGACTGTTGAATTTGACCAAAGCCATGATTGGACCCAATTGAACCCAATTGAGCTACTTAGCTCAAATTGACCAATGGTTCAAGTTGGCCTAAATCAAAACCAAATCCACATTAATTGAAACCAAAGCCTACAATCATCTTCAATTGGTTAACTAAACCAAAACAACACCAAACCCAAGTTAATTTAATAATTTGGTCAAATTGGTTAACTTAACCCATTCGACCCAAATGAACTCAAATGAGCCAAAATCAAATCTAAGGCAAACTAAACCAAAACATCCCAAATGATCATATGAACTTGAATCAACCCTTAGTTTGAACCAATTTAACCAATTATTCAACTTGATCCAACCTAACTCGATTTGACCTAAATGAGTCAAATTGAGCCAAAACTAACCAAATTGACTCCAATTGACTTGAAATATGGGCTAAGCCACTTTTGGCTCATTTCAAATCTGTCCAAATCAAATCCAATGCCAAATGATCATTCACATGAGAGAAATCACCCATGTAAGTGGTCATTTCCATTCTTTGGCCACTTGGTACTCTCCCAATGGTCCACTTAGGCACTAGACACGCCAACCCAACTAATGGTCACACATGACCCATGGGAGGTTAAATCACCTCACCCTCCCCATTGGAGGAATTGAATCCCATAGGACACCCATGATTCCTCCTTAGTAACCATCTCCACACCTTTAACCAACCAAGCTAAGCCAACTCACCTCCTCCCTGCCACCCACAACTAGCTGAGTTGGCGAGGTAGCCATTAGAAACCAAACCTGATCCCACCATCCGATCAAGATGAAGGTGGTATACACCCCCTTTCTTCCACTCAAACACACACAAAAATCATTCCTCAGACCCATAACTACCAAGGTTGAGCTGTTATAGCCATTCCCTAAGCTCCCAAGCTCATTCCTCGATCAAAAAATATCATTTTCATCCATCCAGAAACAGGGCACTCCCATTTCCAACCTAACTTCACCATTTCTCCATCAAACTCAAATTAACTTTGCACGCAGCTTCCCTAGGCCTCATCGAGCAAGAACGAGTCATCTCCCAAGCTTCCCAAGCACCGAAGGTGGGACTTCTGAGTGAACATCAAGGAATTGATCTAATTTTTGCTCAATAGGGCTTCATCTCCACTAGATAAAGCTTCCACAATCATTCGAGCCACTGATCTTGAGCTCTGACGAGGTATGCTTCCAAAATAGATCCTTAGGAAAAAATCGGTTGGAGCTTTTCAAAAAAAGCTTACATCTTATGTGATCTTGACTATTAGATCCCCTCCGATTGATGTTGTGAAGGTGTGGGATCCTTTTGGAGTTGATCTGTGCTCGAGTAAGCTCAGATCAAGTGAGCAATGGGGGACGAGCTCCATTCTCCTTCTCTCGTGTGATGTTAGATTACGCATTGTACATTCCACATGATCGAAATGGACAGTCATGTTTAGATCTACTAGATTGATCTGATTTAATATTATTAAGCTATAGGATTAATCGTAGCCATTCAATCTTAGATCGTATGATGGATGAGAAAGCGCGTATGCCACCACCACGTAGGCGCTACATTGGATAAGTTTTTAGTAGCAAATCACATAGTGCCATGTGGAAAGCGCACCGCTTCAATGTGCCACATGGTGCCAACAGGATTATGCTCTAATTATGCTTAATTAATCATTTTTAATGGCTAAAACATCTAAAAATCATAAAAAGTCATAGAGAAATAAATAAAATGCAAATAAATACTCATGTTAAAGGTATTTCAAAGGAGAATTAATTAAAAATAATCTTAACTAATTTTGAATAGTAATTAAGATTTAATTAAAGTTTAACTGCAAATTTAATTAGCTTAATTACTCCTTAATTACTTGAGCAATTAATCCTAAATTTTGTTGGTTAATTTAATGGGATGACCTCTACCTCCCATGATTTTCTTGGGATTTATTGCTCACTTAATTAGGAAAATTTACTAATTAAACCTTAAGTACTCTTTTAAGTTAATTAATGATTAATTAATCCCATGAATAGTAACAAATTGGTTAATTAAGTTTATTAATCATTGTTCAACAGTAAGTCAACTAAGGAATAGGGTTGGGACCCCTTTCCCTAAGATCATTTCTCCCTTTTTTAAAGTAGAATTAATAAAGATTTAACTAATTAATTAAATCACTTAATCAAATTGAAATCATAATCACATTAGACCTCAATTAATTAAATCATGGGGTAGTTCTTTAAGTGTTTAATAACCTAAAAGAGTTTAATGAAATTATGGTTAGTCCACATGTGTGGGAAAACCATAAGAGTAATTATTAAGTCCCTTAATCTAATTAACTATTAATCATGAGCCATTGCAGGCCCCTTTTATTTCCTAAGATCATTGCAAGTTTATTTTCCATCCATATCATGTTGGCTCATAATTTTGTTACTTACTTTAAGGTGACATAGGTAAGCATAATTAATTCATGTAATTAAAGTTTCAACTTTAGTAACCCATAAAATTAACTTAATTACATTTCTTTAAATTAAATAATATCACTAATGAGGGAATGGGTTTAAAATAGCAAGTGATGATTTCTATTCTCCTCTTTAAATCAAATTAAATCCAAAACTTAATTAATGAAGAAGCTTTGGTTTACTTTAAATAAACTTATTTGATTTGATTGTCCTTAAGAACTAGTTTGGTTGAATGAATCATATGCTTATATTTGAATGCATCGCATGCTTAACAATTAGTTTGGCTAAATGAATCACATAATTTTTATGAATGTTGAGTTCTCTTTCCTCTATTTATGTGTTGATTTATATAATATTGATTGGTAATGGGTATATAGTCTGGACATCCTGGGAACACGAGGCTTTAGCTAGCACCGAGGAGGTCATTTGATTATCTCAATTCCCTAGTTTAACAATGGCACGTACCCATTTGATTCTATTTTTATGTATTTTAACATAAGAATTTGGATAGAAATTTAATTAATATATATAAATGATTCAATCAAATAAAAATATACAATCTTTGCATGATTTTCTTTCCCTCATTTATGTATACATCCATGTGTTTCCAAGAGAAGCAAGTATAGACACATGGGAACACGAGGCTTTAGTTACCCCTAAGGAGGTCATTTGATTTCACTTATCTTGTTTAACAATGATGCATACTTGCCTATATATTTTTTCATGTATATGTATATGTGATTAGTGAATGAAAATACCATTTTACATTAAAAATGCATGCATTCATAATTTATTAAGTGGTTGAATTAATTAGCCCTATGAATCAAAGCTTACTTCCTATGTTCATGTATATGAATTTACATATGTTTGAATGCAAATGAGTATATAGTCTGGACATCCCAAGAATATGAGGCTTTAGCTAGCTCCAAGGAGGTCATTTGATTACCTCACTTCCCTAGTTTAACAATGGCACATGCTTATCTAATTTCATTCTTATGTCATTTTTGTATAAGAATTTGGATAAAATTTTAAATTAATATGTTTAAAAAGTCAAATAAAATATAAATTCTAAATATACACATACATTCATCTGTTAAGTGTGCTAAAATCTGTTGCATGTATAGATACACTTAAGATAAATCATATGCATGTTACATGTGATGGAAAGGAATTATTTAATATATGTCATGTGGTAATAATTCAATTAAATTAATCTTAAGATGCCTTTCATTTTGAATAGGATTATTTAAAGTGAACCTTAACTTTGGATTAATTAAATCATTTAATAGGCCATTAACTAAAGAGAACTAAACTAAATTAATATACTTTAGAGAGTGACTTAAGGTAGGGATAAAATAGGGCAAACCTCTTTTCCTCTCTTTCTAACACTTAGTTGCTTAGTGTAATAAAATGAAACAAAAGAAAACACAAATTAAAATTCTCAAATCAATTAAACTACTTTATGTGAAATCAACCTTTCATGTTAAATTGAATACTTCTTCACATAGGAAATACAACACTATTGCCTTACAAGACTTACCACACAAGCCTTAATACACACATTAGAATTAAGTCACCACTTCTAACTCTATGTTAAGATGGTGTACGATGTGATGTATGATTTGTTTTATGATGCATTATTTTAGATTGAATGTTAGGGTGTATGCTTCGTAGACTGGATGATAAGCCAATATTAGTGTAATCATATTTTCTCTGTGGGATTATGCTTAAGGATGCTTAAAAATAAAATTGAATGCTCTTTTGCTGGTTTCATAAATCCTTATGCATAATCCAAGGATGTGGGCTTAGTTACCCATGTGTAAGGTGCTAAGTCCAAATTATAAATACAATTGCTTGGGATTATATCTATATTTATCTAACCTCCACTTTTAGGTGTAGATTTACTTTTCTCATAAATGTAGGAGTGTGTTTAGGATTTTAGTCTCTTTCTAATTAAATAACTACCCTAACTATCTTGCAATTCATAAGACCGAGCTACATGGTTTTAAAATCATAGGAGGAGTTAGGGCCACCCTCAGCTTATAAGTCAAGAAGTCAGATAATTTATTCTCTCATATGGAGGTAAACCCATATGTCCACTTGTTGCATAGATTTAGGTTGTGCTTTAGCCTGTACTAAAGCTCTCTAGATTTAGGATCTGAGGTAGCTATTTCCTTCGAGCTATGAGCATAAATCCTCACCTCTTAGTCATTCCCACAACCTTCTGTTGGTGGATTATAAGCCCTAGTAATTTAATTAAATTTCAAATCAAAACATATAAATCTCTTCAACTCAAAATTATAAAGTCAAACCATAGAATAGATTAGAATGCTCACTAGGCTTCTTAGTATCATGAGAATTTCTTACTTAATTTATTTAGACTCCAAAAATAGGTCTTCTCCTTGAATTTTCCCAATTAATTTTCCAAATACAACAATCTTTTAATAGTCTAACCTTGAAATCTTTGGAGATGATAATTGTCAACTTTAATCAAGAGTATTCTTAGAAAATTTCATTTCCTAAGATGTAACTAACTATGAGCTTGCCTCATAGTAGTTAAGAACCCGGTTTAATATAAACCCTACTTTATTCATCCATGTAAAGTAGGGGAAAAATTTTTGGTACATTCAAAGATCCATCATGCCTTAGGAGTCTTTATTTCATGATTAGGTCCATTGTAGAGTGATGCCTCTATCTTTTGAGATAGTACATCATACCTCAATATTATACCCAATCACCTTAAAAAGTATCCCCCTACATCTACGTTGTGTCCCCTTCCTACATCCAAAATGAATTTCACAAGGCCCTCTCTCCTTGTTCATTGAATCCTCTCAACATCATCCTTTCTTTTTAGAGTTTAGAGATGTCAATTCTTAAGAAGGCAAGGATTTTTAGACTCACAATGTTGAATGATACACCTAGGTCAACCAGAACCATGGATAGTCGATATCTGCCAACATCCACTATAATGTAAAGAGGTGGTTGTGTACAATCATCCCTAGAAGTAAGTCTTCATCACTGAATGTAACTTTTAAGATGTCCTTCAAGTGGCAAGCCTCCTCTTTAGTAACGATCAGCTGAGCTAAGCATATCTCTAGATCAAGTAAGACCTCGATTAAAGATTCCCTTATTTCTTTGGATAAGAAAAGGGCATCATATATGCTTAAATTAGCTGGAAACTATCTAGTGTGAGCTAGGACATTGTAATTGACTTTGGCTTGGTCCTCCATAAGCATATCCATCAGTGGGGCATCCTATGGAGGGGCTATCTGCTCAGTTGAACCAATGACCTGCTTACCCTTATCCTAAGGTACTACCCTAGGAGGTAGAACTTTGCGACTACGTAGGTTGACTTTAGTGACTTCTTGAAATGATGAGCTTGTGGAAAGTTCTACCTTCTCATCGGGCATACCTACAGCTTCTCCTATGGGATCCAGAGAGTCAGTTGACTCTAAGTAAATCTCAAGAGGTGAACTTGATTGACTCAGAGAAAGATAGTCCAACTCTGAATCATAAAGGAAAGAATAGGAACTACTAAAGGTATTATTTTTATTTATACTCGGAGACCTTTCAATAGGAATAAAATCAAGAGCATCAAAAGTAGACAATAGATAAGTAGAATCAGCTTTTGTCATTAATTTCCTTTTGGGTGGAGGTACATGATAGATCAAGTAAAATAAGCAAAGGAATTTAGTGTCATTATTTGCAGATACAATGCTCTTAATGCTAGAAGAGGAGCTAGTAGAAGAGGTGGTAGCATGGTGGAAGACTCGGACGGTCGACTACAAGACTATCCTGCAAGTATGGTGAGCTACGTCACTGTCACCACCTCCCAAGTTATCCTTGCAACTAGCAAACCTTCCTTGGTGTGTGGTTTGAGCTCGTGCACCCTAAACCCAAAACCCTAAATCCTAAACCCTAAACCCTAAACCATAAAAATAACCCAAAACCATAAACCCTAAAAGACCATAAACCCTAAACCATAAACCCCAAACCTTAAACCCTAAACTAATCCTAAACCCTAAACCCTAAACCCTAAAAAGCTAAAAACTTAAACCTAAACTAAATAAAACCTAAAAATAAAATAAAATAATAACCTAAACTACAATAAAATAAAATAAAACATAAACTAAAATAAATAAACTAAACTAAATAAAATTATAAAAATAAACCTAAATAAAAATAAAAAACTGAAATAAACTAAAATAAATAAAAATTAAACTAAATAAAGTAAATAAAACTAAACCTATCGATTTACTTAATTTTTTAAAAAAAAATCTTAGTTTCTAAACCTTAAACCCCTACACCCTAAATCCTAAACCCTAAACCCTAAACCCTAACCCCTAAACCCAAAAAATCCCAAAACAATAAACCCTAAACCCTAAATCCTAAACCCTAAACCTTAAACCCTTAACTCTAACCCTTAACCCTAAACCCTCAACTCTTTAACCCTAAACCCTAAAACCATAAACCATATACCCTAAAACCTAAAAACTTAAAAACCTAAACTAAATAAAACCTAAAATAAAATATATAAAAAAACCTAAATCTAAATAAAATAAAATAAAAAAATAAAATAAAAACCTAAACTAAAACCTAAACCTAAACTTAAAAATAATATAAAATAAACTAATTAAAATAAAGTAAAATAAAATAAATAAAAACCTAAACTAAACTAAAAAAATAAAATAAACCAAAGAATAAAAATCCTAACTAAAATAAAAACTAAACATAAAATAAAAATAAAATAAAATAAAAACTAAATAAAAACAAAAACCTAATAAATAAACCTAAAAATAAATAAAAATAAAACTTAAAACCTAAACTAAAAAAAACCTAAACCTAAAATAAAAATAAAATAAACAAAATAAAATAAAGTTAAACCTAAACTAAAATAAACTAAACTAAAGAAATAAAACATAAACCTAAATCTAAAATAAACTAAACCTAAACCAAGACCTAAACTAAATAAAATAAAATAAACTAAAAAATAAATGAAAACTTAAACTAAAAAATAACATTTATAAATATACTGAAAATAATAACCTAAAACTCAAAAAAAATAAAATAAAAACCTAAACCTAAACTTAAACATAAAAAATAAAACCTAAACTTAAAAAAAGTCAACTAAAAAATAAACCTAAACTTAAAAAATAAACAAAAATAAAAAACCTAAACTAAAATAACTAAACCTAAAATAAATAAACTAAACTAAATATATATAAAAAATAAACCTTAATAGAAATAAAAAATAAAATAAAGTGAAATAAATAAAAAGTAAACTAAATAAACCTAAACCAACCAGTTTACTTAATTTTTTTTAAAAAAAAACATTAACCCTAATCCTAAACACTAAACCCTAAACCCTAAAGACTAACCCTAAACCCCAAACCCTAAAAGCATAAACCCTAAAACCCTAAACCCTAAACCTTAAACACTAAACCCTAAAACCTAAACCCTAAACAGTAAACCCTAACCCTAAACTCTAAACCCTAAACACTAAACCCCGAACCCTAAACCTAAACCTAAACCTAAAGTAACTAAATAAATTAAAAAATAAATCTAAACCCTAAAACCTAATAAACCTAAACCTAAACCTGAACCCTAAGAATGGGCAGAACCTTGACGATAAGAACATCACCGTTAAGCAGGCTCAGTCTAGATCTAGGAGTGGAGGTGAAGGCAGATAGTGATTATCGCAGTGGAGATGGGGGATCTGGAGATGCTAGTGGATATGGAGGTGGTGGTTGGAAAGTGGTTATGGAGGAGGAGGAGAAGAGGCTACGTGGTGGTGAGAGAGAGATCGAGGATATGATGGTAGATCCCACTACTTGATAAGCCTGGATGGTTCTGATGGGAACTAGAGAAACTGAAGAATGGCAGATCTGATATGCTGCTTATGGAATTATGTCTTTATTGTAGAGATGGTTCTAGTTATCTAAGGTTTTGATTTGCTCATGCATGCTCATTTTATCTATGTCATCGCTTGTGTCTCAGAAAACTTGGTGTGTTACTTGGTTGATGAAATGGAAAATAAGAGATGTTGAATTTGAATTTATTCTCTATTAAAAAAATAGCAAAAACCCTAAACCCTAAACTAAAACTTGAACCCAAAACCTAAAACCAAAACCCAAAACCCCTAAACCTTAAACCCTAAACACACTAAATCCTAAACCCTAAACATTAAACCCTAAAACCCTATACCCTAAACCCTAAACCATAAAACCTAAACCCTAAACACTAAACCCAAAAGAAAAACCCTAAACCCTAAAAAGCTAAAAACCTAAACCCAAACTTATAGAACCTAAAAAATAAAATATTTAAAAAACCTAAACCAAAACAAATAATAAAATAAAATAAAATAAAAACATAAACTAAAACCTAAACCTAAACTTAAACCTAAAAAAGAAAATCAAATAAAAAAACTAAAAAATAATAATATAAATAAAAATATAAACTAAACTAAAAAAATGAAAAACTTAAATATAATAAAAACTAAACCCAAAATAAAAATTAAATAAACCTAAAAAAAATAAAATAAAAACTATTTAAAAACCTAAACTTAAAAAATAATCCTAAAAATAAAACCTAAAATAAATAAATAAATCAAACTAAACTCTAAACTAACAAAAAGAAAACCTAAACCTAAAATAAAAATAAGATATACCTAATCCTAAACTAAAATAAATTAAACTAAAATAAATAAAACCTAAACCTAAACCTAAACCTAAACAAAATAAAATAAAATAAACTAAAAATTAACTTAAGTCTAAACTAATAAATAAAACTGATAAATAATCCTAAAATAAAAACCTAAAATGTAAAACTAATAAAATAAAATAAAAACTGAAACCTAAACAAAAAATATAAAAAATAAAACCTAAACCTAAAAATTAAAATTAAAATAAAATTGAACTATAAAATAAATTAAAATAAAAACCTAACCTAAAATAAATAAACCTAAAATAAATAAACTAAACTAACTAAAAATAACAAATAAACATAAAAAATATAAAAATAAACTAAAATACATAAAAAATAAACTAAATAAACCTAAACCTATCAGTTTAGTTAATTTGAAAATAAAAAGAAAAACCATAAACAGTAAATCCTAAACCTTAAACCCTAAACCCTAAACCATAAACCCTAAAAAACCCTAAACCCTAAACCCTAGCCTTAAAATCATAAACTCTAAAACCCTAAACCCTAAACCTAAAAACCCCAACCTTAAACCTAAATCCTAAAATCTAACCCTAAATCCCAAACACTAAAAGAAAACCTAAAGTAACTAAATAAATTAAAAAATAAACCTAAACCCTAAACCTAATAAACCTAAGCCCTAAGAATGGGCAGAACCTTGATGGCAAGAACATCACCCCAACTAGGCCCTAGATCTGGCTGGTTAAGGCAAAGGTGAAGGTGATTATATGGTTGTGGGGATAGGTGCCGGGTGGATATGGAGGTGGTGGAAAGCGGGTGGTTTTGGAGGCGAGGGAGGACAGAGGTTATAATTGTGGTTGTGAGGAGAGATCGAGATATGATGGTGGATCCGCTACTCTAGGCCGTGGTTCGATGGGAATTAGAGAAATTGAAGAATGACCAATTTGATCTACTACTTATGGAATTGCATCTTTACTGTACAGGCAGTTCTAGTTATTTAGGGTTTTTGATTTGTTCTATGTGTTCTCAATTTTAATCTATTTCATCACTTGTGTCTTAGAAAACTTGAACTTTGGTTGATGAAATCAAAAAGAAGAAATGTTGAATCTGAATTTGTTCTCTGTTAAAAAAAACCAAAACCCTAAACCCTAAACTAAAACCTAAGCCCTAAACCTAAAACCTAAACCCTAAACCCTAAACCCTAAATCCTAAACTCTAAGACTTAAACCCTAAAACTCGAAACCCTAAACCTTAAACCCTAAAACCTAAACCCTAAACCCTAAACCCTAAACCTTAAACCCTAAACCCTAAACTAAACCCAAAAAAAAACCTAAACCGTAAACCCTAAAAAGCCCAAAACCTAAACCTAAACTAAATAAAACCTAAAAATAGAATAAATAAAAGACCTAAACCAAAATAAAATAAAATACAAACATAAACTAAACCTAAACCTAAACCTAAGGAGATAATCAAATAAAATAACTAAACTAAAATAATATAAATAAAAGACTAAACTAAACTAAAAAAATAAAAAGCCTAAATAAAATAAAAACTAAACTTAAAATAAAAATAAAAAAACATAAAAAAATAAAAAATACAAACTATATAAACCTAAACCTAAAAATAATCCTAAATATAAAACCTAAATAAATAAGAAATAAAACCTAAACCCTAAACTAAAAAAAAAACATAATCCTAAAATAAAATAAAATAAACCTAAACCTAAACTAAAATAAATAAAACCTAAACCTAAACCTAAAATAAAATAAACCTAAAACTAAACCTAAACTAAATAAAATAAAATAAACTAAAAATAAAACTAAACCAAAACTAAAAAATAAAACCTAAAAGAAACCTTAAATAAAAACCTAAAACCTAAAACTTAAACATAAAAAAATATAATAAAAACCTACACCTAAACCTAAAAATAAAAAATATAACCTAAACATAAAGAATAAAATAAAATTAAAATTAAAGTAAAAAATTAATATAAACCTAAACCTAAACCAAAAAAAATAAACTAAAATAAATAAACTAAACTAAATAAAAATAAAATTATATACCTAAATAAAATAAAAATAAAATAAACTAAAATAAATAAAAATAAATAAATAAAGAAATAAAGTAAATAAACCTAAACTATAAGAAGCTACACCTAAACCCCAAAACTTACCTAAAATAACCCTAAACCCCAAAACCTAAACCCTAAACCTTAAACTATAAAAAACCTAAACCCTAAACCCTAAATCCTAAACCCTAAACTAATCCTAAACTTTAAACCCTAAACCCTAAAAAAACCAACCTAAACCTTAAACTAAACCTAAACCTAAAACTAACTTACCCTAAACCTAAACTATAAACCTAAACCTAAACCCTAAACCCTAAAACTCTAAATCCTAACTATAAACCCTAAACCTAAACTAAAAAATTCTAAACTAACTAAACCCTAAACTAAATCAAAACTAACCCTAAACTCAAAACCTAAACCTAAACCCTCAAAAACACTAAACCCTAAACATTAAACCATAAAAGCATAAACCCTAAAGCCCTAAACCCTAAACCCTAAACCCTAAACCCTAACCCTAAACCCCAAACCCTAAACCTAAACTTAAAGTAACTAAATAAATTAAAAAATTAAGCCTAAACCTAAAACCTAATAAACCTAAACCCTAAGAATGGGTAGAACCTTGACGGGAAGAACATCACTATCAACTGCTCTATATATATATGGTTGTGGAGGTGAAGGCTGATGCAATATCATAGTGATGGTGGGGATCAAGGTCGATATGGAGGCGTTAGAAATGGTGGTTATGGATGCAAGAAGAATGATGGAGGTTACAACCATGGTGGTGGTGAGGGAGAGATCAAGGATATGATGGTGGATCCTGCTACTCGAGAGGTTGGGGTGGTTCTGATGGGAACTAGAGAAACTGGAGAATGGCGGATCCTATCTAATGCTTATCAAATTGTGTCTTTATTGTAGAGATGGTTCTAGTTATTTAGGGTTTTTGATTTGCTCTATGCATGCTCATTTTTTATTTATCTCGTCTTTTGTGTCTTAGAAAACTTGGTGTGTTACTTGGTTTAAAAAATCAAAAAGAAGAAATATTGAATATGAATTTATTCTCTATTAAAATAAATAAAAACCCTAAACCTTAAACTAAAACTTGAACCCTAGACCTAAAACCTAAACCCTAAACCCTAAACCCTAAATCCTAAAAAGCCTAAATCCTAAACCCTAAACCTTAAATCCTAAAACCCTAAATCCTAAACCCTAAATCCTAAAATTTAAAGACTAAACCTAAAACCCTAAGCCCCAAACCCTAAACCTTAAACCCTTAACCTAATAACCCTAAACAATAAACTCTAAACCCTAAACCTAAAAGCTAAAACTTAAACTAAAAAATAAATAAATAAACCTAAATCTAAATAAAATAAAATAAAAACCTAAACTAAAACCTAAAAAGAAAATAAAATAAAAAATAAAAACTAAAATAAAATAAAATAAATAAAAACCTAAACAAACTAAAGAATAAGAAACCTACAACAACAACAACAACAACAACAACAAGCCTTTATTTACATGAATCCTTCATCTCCATTGTGTCCTATTACGTGTCAAATTTTTATTTAATTCAAGTATACTAAGGTCATTATTTATACATCTTAACCATGCCTTTTTAGGTCTACCTCTACCTTTCTTAACATAAGGCAAATCTAATGCATTTACTCTCCTAACCGGTCATTGGATGGCCGACGCTTTATGTGGCCAAACCATCTAACGCGACTCTCTCTAATCTTATCTACCACTAGAGCTACTCCAACTTTTTCCTGATCATACTCATTTTAGAATTTATCTCTAAGAGTAAAGCCACTCATCCACTTGAGCATCCTCATCTCTGCAACACTTAACTTAGTCTCATGCTTCTCTTTTACTGGCTAACATTTTGCACCATAAATCATTACAGATCTTACCACCATCTTATAAAATTTTCACTTAAGTTTAGCGTTTTTTCTATCACACAACAAGCCGATGCATTCCATCACTTCAACCATCCAACTTGAATTCTACTAATAAAATCTCCATCTATTTCACCATCATTTTGAATAATATAGCCTAAATATGAATCTCTCACTCTTTTAATGACTTGTTCACCTAATGTCACAACACTCCCACTATAACTTCTACAACTAAAATTACACTCCATATATTCAGTTTTAGATCTACTTAAATAAAAATCATTAGACTCTAAGGTTCACCTCTATAATTCAAGTTTCTCTTGGACTCCCTCTCTAGCCTTATCAAAAGAAGACTGTCATCAGCAAAAAGCATACACCAAGATACATCTTCCTATAAATTCCTAGTAAGAACATCCATAACTAAAGCAAAAAAGATAAGGGCTTAAAGCTATTCCTAGATGTAATCCAACTAAAATAGAAAATATTTTGTCAATCCTCCTTGTGTTTGGACACAAGTAATAGCTCTACATATTTTTTAATGACTTGAATATAACCAATATTAACTCCTTTCTTTTCTAGAACTCTCTAAAGAACAACTCTTCAAACTTTATCATAAGCTTTCTAAATCAATAAATATTATAGGTAGATCCTCCTTGCTTTCTCTATACTTCTCCATCAAACCTCTTAACAAATGTATAGCATCCATAGTAGATCTACCTGGCATGAAACCAAATTGGTTGTGAGAAACTTTTGTATCACATCATAACCTATGCTCAATTACTCTATAATTTTAATGTGTGACACATTAATTTAATTCCTATAATTTGCACACTCTTGTGCATCACCTTTATTCTTAAATATAAGAATCAACAAACTCTTTCTCCACTAATCTGACAACATTTTAGTCTTTAAAATAAGATTAAAAAGATTTGTAAGCCAAGAAATTCCTTGATCTCCTAAACATTTTCACACTTATATTGGAATATCATCAAGTCCTACTATTTTTCCACATTTCATTTTCTTTAAAGCTTCTCTAACTTCTGATTTACTAATACGACGATAAAAATAAAATTCTCTATTTTGTTTAAGGTATTAAGGTTGCTAAAATCAATCATTTTTTTAGATCCTTCATTGAAAAGTTTATCAAAATACCTCATCCACTTTCAATATCCTTTTCCAAGAAAAGCACTTTATGATTTTCATCCTACACTTTAGTTGAGCTAGATCTTTACTTCTCCTATCTCTTTGGTTAGATATCTTATACATACATCTTTCAGCTTCTTTGGTATCTAATCTATTATATAAATCACTAAAAGCTAAATTTTTTTAATCATATATTGCTTTCTTTCAACCTTTACATGCCACTTTATATTTCTCCCAATTCTCTGAGTTTTTACATCTAAACCAAGTTTTATAACAACACTTCATTTTTTTTATCTTTTCTTGCACATTCGACTCACCACCAACTATTTTATTAAAGAAACTTTTTTCTTTTGATTCTCAAGCACATTTTTTTTGCTTAATTTTACTTGCTACATTTTCCAACATAACATTAGCTTCCTTAAGAACATCCAAAATTCTAAGCTCTTGTAGCTTCCTCTTAAAAATATTTTTATTAGTGTTTTACAAGTGCCCCCATCTAATCCTAGAATAATAATTTATTTTATTTTTCATCTACCAAACTTTCATCTTAAAATCTAACATTAATTTTATTGTATTTAAACTTTCACTTGAAATGACCTTACAATCTTTACATCTAAACGATCTATTTTTCTTATCAAAAATAATCAATTGTTTTTTGATCCATTTTATAAGTAATAATGCTCATCTCTTTCTTAAATAAAGTATTAGCAACTACAAAATCATAAGCTAAAGCAAAATAAATTCCAACCTTCTTCATTAGGCACCCAAATCTATAACCACCATGAATACTTTAAAATCTTACTCTACCAACATGTCCATTTAAATCTCCTCCAACAAATACTTTTTCTTCAAGAGGTATCTTTTGTATTAATCACTCTAATTCATTCCAAAATTTTTCTTTTGAGCCTACATCCAAACTAGTTTAGAGCATAAACACTTATAACATTGATAATCTTAGTATCAACAAATCTTTAAAGCTATAATTCTATCTCGCATCTATTAATATTTATAACATTATCCTTCAAACTATTATCTATAATCACACCTACGCCATTTCTAATTTGACATCTACCTGAATACCAAAGTTTAAAACCTAAACTATCAATCTCCTTGGCTTTCTCTCCAACCCATTTAGTTTCTTGAACACATAAAATATTTATCTCATATGAACCATAATATCTATTAATTCTATTAGTTTACATAAGAGTACCTATATTCCAAGATCCTAACTTCATTCTTGTTTCATGAACTAATTTTGCCCGCATCCATCCATAATGTAAACCTAATTTAACACCGCAGACTCAATAAGTAGCCTTGCACTTTTTCAAGATTAGCATACAACCTCTGTGGGACTAAATAACACAATATTTTAAAAGATTCATGTCATGATTAATTCGATAATTTTTACATAAATAAAATTAAAACTAAACTTAAAATAAAAATAAAATAAACCTAAAATAAAATAAAATAAAATTAAAATGAAATAAAAACTAAAAACTAAAAAATAAACCTAAAAATAAATAAAAAAATAAAACCTTAACCCTAAATTAAAAAAAACTTAAACCTAAAATAAAAATAAAATAAACCTAAACCTAAACTAAAATATTCTAAACTAAAATAAATAAAACCTAAAACTAAACCTAAACCTAAACCTAAACCCTAAATAAAATAAAATAAACTAAATATAAACCTAAACATAAACTAAAAAATAAAACCTACCAAAAATAAAAACCTACAACATAAACCTAAAAAAATAGAACTAAAACCTAAACATAAACCTAAAACGAAGAAATAAAACATAAACCTAAAAAATAAAATTAAAAAAAAACTAAACTAAAAATCAAGCCTAAACCTAAACCTAAACCTAAAATAAATAATCCTAAAATAAATAAATTAAATTAAATAGAAATAAAAATAGACTTCAATAAAAATAAAAAATAAAATAAACTAAAATAAATAAAATAAAATAAACCTAAACCTACGAGTTTACTTAATTTGAATAAAATAAAAAAAATCTTAAACCTAAAACCCTAAACTTAAAAAACCTAAACTAAACCCTAAACCCTAAACCCTACCATAAACCTAAACCCTAAACCCTAAACTAAACCCTACCAAACCCTAAACCCTAAACCTAAACCTAACCCTAAACAAACCATAAACCTAAACCCTAAACAAAACCTAAAAAACCTAAAACTAAACTAAATAAACCTAAAAATAAAATAAATATAAAAAACCTAAACCTCAATAACATAAATAAAATAAAATAAAATAAAAATACAAACTAAAACCTAATCCTAAACTTAAACCTAAACCTAAGCCTAAATCTAAATGTAAAATAAAATAAATAAAAAATATAACTAAATTAAAATAAAATAAATAAAACATAACTAAACTAAAAAATAAAATAAACCTAAAAAATAAAACCTAAATAAAGTAAAACAAAATGTAAAATAAAATAAAATAAACCAAAATAAAATAAAATAAAACTAAATAAAAAATAAACCTAAAAATAAAACTTAAAAATAAATAAAAATAACCTAAACCCTAAACTAATCCTAAACCTAAATTAAAAATAAAATAATCTAAAATAAAATAAATAAAACAAACCTAAACCTAAATAAACTAAACCTCACTAAACTAAACAAAAAAAATAAACTAAAATAAAGCTAAACCTACACTAAAATAAACCTAAATTAAAAACCTAAAACCTAAACATAAAAAAAAAAATAAAATAAAACTACCTAAACCTAAAAATAAATAATAAAACCTAAATCGTAAAAATAAAATAAACCTAAACCTAAACCTAAAAAAAACTAAAATAAAACCTAAAATAAATAAACTAAACTAAATAAAATAAACTAAATAAATAAATAATAAAATAAAAAAAATAAATAAAATATAAACTAAATATCCTAAATAAATTAAATAAAATAAACCTAATCCTAATCCTAACCTTAAATAAACTAAATAATAAACTAATAAACCCTAAAACCCTAAACTAAAAATAAACCTAAATCAAACCCTAAACCAAACACTAAACCCTAAACCCTAAAAATAAACCCTAAACCTAAACTAAAACCTAAATCCTAAACCCTAAACCCTAAACCTAAACTCTAAACTAAAACCCTAAAAATCCTAAACCCTAAACTCTAAACTCTAAACCCTAAATAAAACCTAAAAACCCTAAACCCCAAATAAACCTAAACCTAAAATAACTAAATAAATTAAAAATTAAGTAAACAATAAACATAAACCTAAGAATTGGTAAACCTAAGAAAACATAAAACCTAATAAAAAAAAAAAACCTAAATCTAAAATACATGGAGGTGGTGGTCTGAATGGTATTATATAAAAAGATTACACCCTAGTGGCAGGGAGAGATATGATAAACCTACTAAACTAAAATAAGAGAAATAAGAATAATACTAAACTATAAGAAAGTTATCTGGTTTTGATTTGCTCTATCATTTTTAACTAACTAAAAACTTGTTACTTGATGAAATAAAATAAATCTAAATTTGTTCTCTAAAAACAAAATGCTTAACCCTAAACTAAACATAATCCTAAAGCTAAACCCTAAACCTAATAAACCCTAAACACTAAAAAACTAAACCCTAAACCCTAAAACCCTAAACCCTAAACCCTAAACTAAACCCTAAACCTAACAAAAAAAATCTAAACTAAAATAAATAAAATAAAATATGCCTAAACTAAAATAAATAAAACCTAAACTTAAACCTAAAATAAACTAATCCTAAACCCTAAACTATATAAAATAAAATAAACTAAAAATAATCCTAAACCTAAATTGAAAAATAAAACCTGAAAATAAACCTAAAACCTAAACTTAAAAAAATAAAATAAAAGTCTAAACCTAATCCTAAAATAAAAAGAAAACTAAACTTAAAAAAATAAAATAAAAGTAAAACCAAACTAAAAATAAGCATAAACCAAACCTATCCTAAAAAAAAATAAATAAAAAAAATAAACTAAAATAAATAAACTAAATTAATAAAATAAACTAAATAAAATAAATAAACCTAAACCTACTAGTTTATTAACTTACTTTTAAAAAAACCCTAAAACAAACCCAAAATAAAATAAACTATAAACCCTAAACCCTAAAAAAAACCCTAAACTAAACCCTAAACCCTAAACCCTAAACCTAAACTAAAAACCTAACTAAACCCAAAATAATAAATCTAAACTAACCCTAACCTAAACCCTAAACCCTAAACCCTAAACCCTAAAAAAAAAAAACCTAAAAAAAAACCTAAAAAAAAAAAAAAATAAACCTAAACTAAACCTAAACCTAAACCTAAACTAAAATAACCTAAACCTAAACCTAAACCTAAAGTAACTAAATAAAAAAAATAACTTAAACCTAAAACCTAATAAACCTAAATCTAAAAAACCTAAATATCAAAACCATGCTAAATCTAAACCTAAAGGTGATGGTTGGGGATCTAAAATATATGGAGGTGGTCTATAAAATAAAAACATGGTGATGGCTAAAGATAATATGATGGTGGACTACCGAGAGGCCGTGGTTCTAATAAATTGGAGAAATAAGAATAAACGCTATGGAACTACTTAAAATTCATGTTATCTAGGGTTTTGATTTGCTATGAGTGCTCATTTTATCTGTTGTCTCTCCTGCCTTAGAAAACTAATACTTGGTTGATGAAATCAAAAAAAGAAATGTTGAATCTAATTTGTTCTATAAAAAGGCAAAAACCCTTAACCCTAAACCTACAACCTAAACCCTAAACCCTAAACCCTAAACCTTTAACTAAAAAAAACATAAACCTAAAATTAACTAAATAAAATAAGCTTAAACCTAAACCTAAAAATAAACTAACTAAAATAAATAAAACCTAAACATAAACCTAAAATAAACTAAACTAAACCCTAAAAATAAATAAAATAAACTAAAATAAACTAAACCTAAATTAAAAATAAACTTAAAATAAACCTAAAATAAAACCTAAACCTACATAAAAAGTAATAAAATCTAAACCTAAAAAATAAAAAAATAAACTTAAACTAAAAATAAATAAAAACAAAATTAAAAAAAGCATAAACTTAAACCTAAACCTAAAAAAAATAAACTAAAATAAAACCTAAACTAAAATAAATAAACCTAAAATAAATAAATTAAACTAAATAAAATAAAATAAACCTAAATAAAATAAAACAAACAAAAAAATAAAAATAAAATAAACTAAATAAAAAACTGGTTTACTTAATTAAAAAAACCCCTAAACCCTAAACCTTATGCACTAAGCCCTAAATCCTAAACCTAAACCCTAAACCATAAACCTACAACCCTAAACCAACAACCCCAAACCCTAAACCATAAACCCTAAACCCTAAGCCCTAAAGCCTAAACCTTAAAAAACCTTAAACCCAAACCTTAAACTGTAAACCCTAAACCCTAAACCTTAACCCTAAAGCCTAAACCCAAAACCCTAAACTAACCCTAAACCTAAGCTAATCCTAAACCCTAAACCCTAAACCCTAAACTAAAACCCTAAACTAACCTAAACACTTAACCCTAAACTAAACCTAAACCCTAAACCTAAAACCTAAAACCTAAAAAAAAAAAAAAACCTATAAAATAATTAAAAAAACCTAAACCTAAGAAATAAAATAAATAAGATAAAATAAAATAAAAAATAAACTAAAACTAAACCTAAAAAATAAAAAAAAAATAAATAAAACCTAAACTAAACTAAAAATAAGATAAACCTAAAAAAAAACTAAAAATAAAATTAAAAAAATAAATAAAAAAATAAAAGAAAAAAATAAATAAAAAACCTAATCCTAAAAAAAAACTAAAAAATAAATAAATAAATAAAACCTAATCCCTAAATAAAAAAAAATCAAACCTAAAGAAAAAAATAAACAAATAAAATAAACCTAAACCTAAACTAAAATAAACTAAACTAAAATAAATAAAATAAACCTAAACTAAATAAAATAAACTAAAATAAACCTATACCTAAACTAAAAAATAAAACCTAAAAATAAAAAATAATCCCTAAACCTATAAAATAAAATAAAATAACTCAACTAAAAAATAAACCTAAACCTAAACAAAAACCTAAAAAATAAACTAAAATAAAAACTAAATTAAAATAAAAACTAAAATAAATAAACTAAACTAAAAAATAAAAAAATAAACTAATAAAAATAAAATAAATTAAAATAAATAAAAAATAAACTAATAAACTAAATACCTAAACCCAAGTTTACTTATTTAAGAAAAAAAACTATCCCTAAACCCTAAACCCTAAATCTCAAACCATAAACCTAAACCAAATCCCTAAAAATAACCCTAAACCTAAACCCTAAATACAAACCCTAAAAAAAAATTAAACCCTAAACCTAAACTATAACTAACCTAAACTATAAGAGTCTATCCAACCCTAAACCTCACCTAAAATCTCAAACCCCTAAATTAACACTAAACCCTAAAGCTAAACCTAAACCTAAACTATAAAGTTTAAAACCCTAAAAACTAAACCTAACCTAAATCTAAATAAACTAAAACTAAACCTCAAGTTTAAACATAACTAAACCCCAAACTTAACCCTAAATATAAACCCTAAAACCTAAACCTAAACTAAACCCTAAACTAAAAAGCTAAACCAAAACTAAATAAATAACCTAAATAAATAAAAATCCTCCTAAATAAAATAAATAAAATAAAATAAAATAAACTAAAACCTAAACTAAACCTAAACTAAATAAATAAAAATAAAATAAAAAAATAAAATAAATAAAACCTAAACTAAACTAAAAAATAATATAAACATAAGAATAAAAACTAAATAAAATAAAAACTAAATGTTAAATAAAAATAAAATAAACATAGAATAAAATAAAATAAAAATAAAATAAAACCATAAACCTAAAAAATAGACCAAAAAATATAAATTAAAAATAAATAAAAATAAACCTAAACCCTAAACTAAAAAAAAAAAAACTAAACCTAAAAAATAAAAATTAAATATACAAAATAAAAATAAACCTAAACCTAGATAAAAAATAAACTAAACTAAAATAAATAAACCTAAAACCTAAACCTAAATAAACTAAAAAACCTAAACCTAAACTAAATAAAATAAAATAATTAAAATAAACCTAAACCTAAACTAAGAAATAAAACCTAAAAATAAACTTAAAAAACACTAAAACCTAAACTTAAACAAATTAAAATAAAAACCTAATCCTAAACTAAAAAATAAAAAATAAAATGTAAACTTTGAAAAGAAAATAAAAATAAAACTCAACTAAAAATAAAACTAAACCTAAAAAATAAACTAAAATAAATAAACCTAAAATAAGTAAACTAAACTAAATAAAAAAAAAAAATAAACCTAAATAAAAATAAATAAATAACTAAAATAAAAAAAAAATAAACTAAATAGACTAAAAATAAACCTACTGTTACTTAATTTTTTTTAAAAAAACCCTAAATCCTAAACCTTAAACCCAAAACCCTAAACCTAAGCCTAAACAATAAAAAAAAACTTAAACCCTAAACCCTAAACCCCAAACCATAAACCCTAAACCCTAAACCCTAAACCCTAAAATTCTAAACCCTAAACCCTAAAACCCTAAACCCTAAACCCTAAACCCTAAACTCTAAACCCTAAACACTAAATCCTACAACCCAAAACCCTAAACCCCAAACCCTAAACCCTAAACCCTAAAATAAACTCCTAAACCATGGATGGGTAAATGAGGAACATCAGATCAACTAGCTAGATCTAGTGATGGAGGTGAAGGTCAAGCGCTATGTAGTGGTGGGAGGATATGGAGGTGTTGGGACATAGGTGGTGGTAGCAATGGTGGTAATGGAGGTGGGAGAAGTGACAAACACCCATGGTGGTGGAGGGAGAGATAGGGTATGATGCAGGATACTCGAGAGGTGGGTGGTTTGATGAACTAGAAACTAAAGAACCATCGACCGATTACTTTGGAACTATCTTTATAAGAGATAAACTTATCTAGGTTTTTGATTTGTTCTATGGTGCTCATTTTTTATCTATGTCACTTGTGTCTTAGAAAACTTGAGGTGCTACTTGGTTGATGAAATCAAAAGAATAAATGTTGAATCAATTTTATTTGTTAAAAACAAAACCTAAACCTAACTCTAAACCCTAAACTAAACTAAACCCTAAACCTAAAACCTAAATAAAACCCCAAACCCTAAATCTAAACCCTAAACACTAAACTAACCCCAAATAATAAAAAAAGTTAAAAAAAACCTAAACCTTAAATAAAAAACCTAAATAAAATAAATAAAAAAAAACCTAAACTAAAATAAATAAAAATAAATAAAATAAAATAAAAAACCTAAATTAATAATTAAACCTAAGAAAAAATAAAAAAATAAAAAATAAAATTAAACTAAAATAAAATAAATAAAAACCCAAACTAAACTAAAAAAATAAAAAAACTAAAAAAACTAAAAACTAAACCTAAAATAAATTAAAATAAACCTAAAATTAAATAAAACCTACACTTAAAAATAAAAAATACAATCAATAAATAAAAAAATAAAACCTAAACCCTTAACTAAAAAAAGAACGTAAACCTAAAATGAAAATAAAATAAGCAAAAATAATAATAAAAAAATCTAAATCTAAGCTAAAATAAACTAAACAAAAATAAATAAAATCTAAACCTAAACCTAAAATAAACTAAAGCTAAACTTAAACCTAAACAAAATAAAATAAAATAAAATAAAAATAAACCTAAACCTAAATTAAATATAACCTAAATAAACCTAAATAAAAAACCTAAAACCTAAACCTAAATTATAAAAAAACCTAAACCTAAACCTAAACTTAAAAATTAAAACTAAATCCAAACTTAGTAAAATAAAATAAAACTCTACTAAAATATACTTAAACCTAAAAGTAAACTAAAATAAAAAAACATAAACTAAAATAAATAAACCTAAAATAAATAAACTGAAATAAAAAACCTAAATAAAAATAAAAACTAAAATAAACTCAAATAAAAAACAAACTAAATAAATCAAAACCTACTATTTACTTTTAAAAAAAAAAACCCTAAACAAAATGAAATCCTAAACCCTAAACCTGCAACCCTAAAGCTACAACCCTAAACCCTAATATCTTAACCCTAAACCTTAAACCCTAAATAAAATAAACCCTAAACTTGAATCCTAAAACTCAAAAAACCCAAAGCCTACAACCCTAAACCCTAAACCACAAACAAACACTAAACCATAAACCCTAAACTAACCTTAAATTAAGAATGGGCGGTGGAAGGAACATCACCATCAAAGCTACATTAGATCTATGCATGGAAGCCATGAAATATTATCGTAATGTTGGTGGGGAATCAGAGTCGGTGGATGGATGGTCAAGTAGTGGTGTTGGAGGCGAGGAGGGATGGTGGTTATATCCATGGTGGTGGTGGAGGGAGACTATATGATAAAGATTCTACCGAGAGGGTGGTTTTGATGGGAATTAGAGAAACTAAAGAATGGCTGATCTAATCTACTACTTTTGGAACTATGTCTTTATAATATAGATGGCTCTACTTATCTATGGTTTTTTATTTGCTCTATGGGTGCTCATTTTTATCTATTTCATATGCCTGAATACTTGGGTGCTACGGATCAAATAAAAGGAAGAAATGTTGAATATGAATTTATTCTCTATTAAAAAAACCTTAAACCCCAAATCCTAAACTAATACTTAAACCCTAAACTTAAACCCAAAACCCTAAACCTAAACCATAAAAACTTGAAACCCTAAACATTAAACCCAAAACCCAAAAGCCTAAACCCTAAATCCTAAAAACCTAAACCTTAAACCTTAAAACCATAAACCCCAAACCTTAAAACCTATAAGCCAAATCTAAACCCTAAACTAACACTAAACCCTCTTAAACCCAAAACCCTAAACTAACCCTAAACCCTAACCCTAAACCTTGAATAAATATGTCCTTGAGTAGATTTAAAGAATGACCTAATCTAATATAGTTATGGTAGAAAAAAGAAATGTCTTCAAGAGACTTTCCCTTGACTATTAGAGATTTGAATACCCTAAACCCTAACATTAAATCATATTAAATTACCATATATGATAGTATAATGTAACATCATATATTTGAGCATGTAGTGATGTGTTTTTGGATGTTATAAGATGTTTTGAAATATTTTAGCATATTATGGTATTATTCCCTATATCATATATTAATTTAAATAATAAAAATATTGATTTAATAAATCAGATGATGAAATTTATTAAATTTGAAGTGGGAGTTAAGTTAGTACCAAAGGTGTGCTACACCACTGTAGTCTAAAAAGTAAGATTTTATGTTGAAAATAAATATTATATATTGTAGTATAGTATAGCATCATATATTATAATATATTGTTCTACACATTTTAAATTCTTCTAGTATTTTACAATCCTGCAGATGAGCCTACATAAGCATTATTTATAAAAATGTTGATTTAGACTTTAAAATGGTGAATTTACACCATAATAGGTAGAGCATGGCATCATAATATCGTTTCAATTTAAAATATTTAAGTGATACATCTAAAATATATATTTTTTTTATTGTTTATAAATTTATGATTTTTATCTTAAGCAATTGTGAAATGCAATATAAATAATATAATATGTTATAGTGTATTATAATATATGATTCATAATATAGTGTAGCATCATGCATTATAGCATACTATTGTCTATTACTACTTGTTGTTTATATATTTTAGTTTGTTGTAGTATGATGTAGTAGAGTTTGTTCGGTATAATTTATAAAATACTTATATATAGCAAGATGATGGGATTTGGCCAAATTTCTAAATTTTAGAACATCATATGTACTATGGTGTGTCATTTAATCAAAGAATGGAATTTTGCATCCAAAATGAATGTTTATTTTTCAACCAAACTTTATAAATTTTTTGTTAAAGTGATTCATTTAAAAATGTAATGTAAGATAATATATTATATGAAAGCATATTAAAATTAAAATGAACATCATTATTATGCTAAAATGATATATAGTGGAAATTCATCTTTGACATGCCTTATTTAAATCCTAAAATTGATGCATATATGAATTTGGCCATTCTTTTCTTAACGAATGATGTTACAACCAAGTAGTATGTTTTTCTGGATGAAGCCATCATTAGATTCTTGACTTCATAAATGACTTATTATTCTTCTAATCGCATGCCTAGAGCTTGCTTGATAAGGTTAGAGTAGCATTATTAGTTTATGGACCGCTACGTTAGGAGCCAATCCAAGCATCTCTTCATAACTCCCTACAAAGTAGTCCTTAAACTCAATCAATAGCCTAACTAAGTCATTGGTTTCAATTTTGTTCAATAAAGAACTGATGTATGTCAGGCATGGATCTTCTTCATTTCCTAAGTTGATTTCCTTGAGCTCGTTGATGGTTGACTTGATCTCTTCTTCAAACTCAATGCATATTTGACTTCAAAATCATCTAGATCATCTAAATTTTTTCTAAGCATAGCTCCTCATATGAGTTAATGTGATTTGAAAACCTATCACTAAATGATTGGTGATGATTAAACACAATCATCATCATTGGACCCACTATACCTGATCTAGCCTCTGCCTTGATTGAGAGCTTTTGCATTTGTTCTTCCATATTCTTTGAGGTAGTCCGAATTGCTTTTGACCAAGTATGTGGGATTAACCCTTTCTTTGCTAAATTATGAACACAAGCAAGTACTAATCAAAAGGTAATTCTATTAAATCTTTATATGAATCATCCTCAAGTTCTACATCAACTTCTTGACTTGAGGATGATGCTCCAAAGAACCTCTCAGTATTCACACCATGGATGACTTGGGGCTTCCTTAACTACCAAACCGCTTTTAAAAGGAAAGTGGGGTTAGAGCTAAGGTTCAACGATGCCTAATTGTTTCACATATAGACTTGATACCCTTATGTTTTGCTTTGGAGCCATCTTCATGCTATGCTCAAGTGTCACCCCCAAAGGAATCCATGAGAATAGGTGGTGTGCTAACCATATAGACTCATCCTATGAACTAGATTTTAAGTCTATATACAGGTGTACCCCTGGGTATGGACATATCTTCTATTGGTGGCCAATAAGGAAATTTTTCACCCTAGTTCCTCCTAACTGCCTCTTCCTTCCTAAAGGTCAAGTCATCCTACCCATATGTTTGAATGGAGTAATGAACTATGGGTGGAATCTAATCTCAGCTCCACTTCCTTCTAAGTCTAATGTCTCCACTCCTCCAAGTCTATTTCCTCCCTTTATTTCTTTTTCATTTTCTTTTCTTTTTTTTTCTTTTTCTTTCTTTCTTTTTTTTCTTTTTTTTCTTTTATTTTAAAGGCCAAGTTCGCAAGAATCAAATTGTTGATTTTGAGGGAGGTAGTAAGTTGCATCCTCATATATGCTAACCTCATGAACTATAAATGGGTTGAGATCTCCTTTGACACATTAGACGATCCCACCTATCATGAACTTCATACACTGATGTAGAGAGGATGGAACTATGTTGTTCTCATGTATCCATGGTCTCCCAAGAAAAGCATTCAAAGATGTATCAAGTCCATAATGTGAAACTTGGCTTTGTCTTCCAATCATCTATCTCAAGGGCAACACTATGGAGCCAAAGGTCTATTGACCTCTTTTGGAGTGATTCAATCTTCCCATCTTAGACTTAGGAGTCTTCTAGACACTAAGACTTCCCTAGTCATAAGACACTTCTAACAATTAGTAAACACTTAACCTAAGAAAAGACTTAGAAGGTTAACCATAGATTTTATGCCTGTGGATTAGGATAATCCACTACCCTACAACCCAAATCCAATCCATGTTCACCTTCTCAAACCAAACCTCAAGTTCAGTTCAAACATCAAATTCAAATCCAAATCCAAAACCAAATGATTGAAGCCCATGATCAAATCCAAACTTGAAACCCTTCCTAAGCCATATGACCTATCCCATGGACATAGCCAAATCTTAATCCAAATCAATCCAAAATTAATTGATTTTCTCATAATCAATTTATATCTTCAATCATCTTCCTAAATATAAATGAAATCTACATTCAAATGATCAGAACTAAATCAAACTAAATCAAATTAGATCAAAACCCTTCCTAAGCCATATGGCCTATCCCATGGGCTTAGCCAAATGTTAATCAAAATCAAGTCAAACTTAATTGATTTTCACAAATCAAGCATATTTTCAATCATCTTCATAAATTTAAATGAAATATACATTGAAGTCAGCAAACCTAAATCAAACCAAATCAAAATCCAAACCTAAGCCACATGACTCAACTCCATGTACTTAGCAAATTTTCTTCTTTTCAAAACCCAAATTCAATTGATTTTCTCATGAATCAATCATACTTTCAATCATATTCACAAATATAAATGAAATCTACAATCATCAAGCCAAACCAAAATCAACCCAAGTCAAACCCAACTTAACCTTTTGACTTGAAATGTTCAAATAAAACCAAAACCCATTTGAACCCAAGCCACTTGTAATTAAATTTATATATCAATCCTAAATCCATATATAAACTCAACTAAATCAAACTCAACCCAAAATCAAGCCAACTAAACCCAATTGGTCCACTTGACCCAAAGTGGCCAATTTGACCTATTTGAGCCAAGTCAAATCCTACCCAAATTGGATTGAACCAAGCCCATCAAAACCTCCCATCATGATTGTTGATCACCCTAGGTTGATCAATCACAAATTAGGTCAAACTAAATCAACTTGGTCATTTGACCAAGTCAACCTTTACCCATATGAACCCAAACTAGCCAAATTGCAACCTAAGCCAAATCCCTTGAAACCTTCAATTCAATGAGTCAAACCAAACCCAATTGGTCCTCTTGACAAGTTGACCCAAATTGACCTAAAAGAAAATTGGTCAAATCAAAATATAAAGTAAATTGATTGCAACCAATGGCTCAAGTTCATTCCAAATTGATTTTTGAACTTGACCAAAGCCATGATTGGACCCAATTGAACCCAATTGACCTACTTAGCCCAAATTGACCTAAAGGTTCAAGTTGGCCTAAATTAAAATCATATCCAAATTAATTGAAACCAAACAATCATCTTCAATTGGTCAACTAAACTAAACCAACACCTAACCCAAGCCAATTTGGCTAATCAAATTGGTCAACTTAACCCATTTGACCCAAATGAATTCAAATTATCAAACTAAACCAAACTTGAACCAAAACATCCCAAATGATCATATGAACTTGACCCAACCAACCTTTTGACCTAAATGAGTCAAATTGAGCCAAACCTAACCAAATCAACTCCAATTAACTTAAAATTTAGGCCAACCCACTTTTGCTCATTTCAAATCCCCAAATCAAATCCAATGCCAAATGATCATTCTACCCTAGGTCAAAGGCATCACATGAGACAAATCACCCATGTAAGTGGTCATTTCATTCCTTGGCCACTGATACTCTCCCAATGGTCCACCTAGGCACCTGACACTACCTACCTGGTGGTTTTGCCATGACCCATGGGAGGTGAAATCACCTCACCCTCCCCATTGAGCATTTGAAACCCATAGACACCATGATTCCTCTTAGCAACCACCTCCACACCTTCAACCAACCAAGCGAGCCAACTCACCCTCCTCGCCACCCACTGACTCGAGATGGTCGATGCCACTAAAGCCAAACTCCCCACCATCAAGATGAAGGGGTATACACCCCTCATTTTACTCAAACACAGAAAATCATTCCTCAGAGCTATACCCAAGATGACTGCTAGAGCAATCCCTAAGCTTCCAAGCTCATTCCTCGATCAAAATGCCATTCCCCCATCAAATAGACACTCCCATTTTGACCTAACTTCCCATTTCTCCATGAAACTCAAATTAACTTTGACACCTTCCCCAGGTCTTTAAGCAAGAATGAATCATCTCCCAAGCTTCGAGCACCGAGATGGGACTTTGATCAACAAGTCGTTCTGGTTCATGGCCTTTAAGTGAACATCGAGGAATTGATCTAATTACTCAACAAGGCTTTTCTCACTAGATTAAGCTTCCTCAATCATTGAGCCGCCTTGAGCTGAGGTATGCTTCCAAAATTGATACTTAAGCAAAATGGGTTGGAGCTTTTGAAGAAAACTTGCATCTCATGTGATCTTGATTGTAAATCCCTCCGATCAATGTGTGAAGGTGTGGGATCCTTTATAGTTGATCAGCTGAAGCTTGAACCAAGTGAGCAATGGTAGATGACTCCATTCTCCCTCACTCGCGTGATGTTAGATCATGCATTGTCCATTATGCATGATCAAAATTGATGGTCATGATTAGATTCGCTAGATCAATCTGATTTAATCCTATTAAGCTGTGGGATTAATCATAATTTTCCAATCTTAAATCGATGGCAAGAAAAGCATTCCACCACTATGTAGGAAGTTGGATAAGTTTTAAGTAGCCAATCTCACCACATGTGGAAAGCCATGTGAAAGCCACATGGAGCCAATAGATTAGCTTTAATTAGGTTTAATTAATCATTTTAATGGCTAAAACTTCTAAAATCATAAAAATCATAGAAATAAAAAATGCAAATATATACTCATTTTAAAGGTATTTAGAGAGAATTAATTAAAATGATCTTAACTAATTTTGAATAGTAATTAAAGGTTTAATTAATTTAATTACTCCTTAATTACTTGAGCAATTAAACCCAAATTTTGGGTTAATTTAATGTGATGACCTCTACCTCCCATGATTTTCTTGGGATTTATTGCTCACTTAATTAGGAAAATTGACTAATTAAACCTTAACTACTTTTTAAGTTATTTAATGATTAATTAATCCCATGAATAGTAATAAATTAGTTAATTAAGTTTATTAATCTTTGTTCAACATTAAGTGAACTAAGGAATAGGTTGGGACCCTTTTCCCAAGTTCATTTCACCCTATTTTAAAATGAAATTAATTAAGATTTAACTTAAATTAAATCACTTAATCAAATGAAATCATAATCACATTAAACCTTAATTAATTAAATCATGGTAGATCTTTAGGTGTTTAATAACCTAAAAGAGTTTAATGAAATTATGGTTAGTCCACATGTGTGGAAAACCATAATAATTATTAATTAAGTCCCTTAATCTAATTAACTATTAATCATGAGCCAATGGCATTGGCCCTTTATTTCTAGGATCATTGCAAGTTTATTTTCCATGCATATCATGTTGGCTCATAATTATTTAGTTAATTACTTTAAGGTGACATAGGTAAGAGTAATTAATTCATCTAATTAAGGGTTCAACTTAATTAACCCATAAACTCAATTTAATTACATTTCCTTTAAATTAAATCACTAATGTGGGAATGGGTTTAAAATAACAAGTGATGATTTCTCTCTTTAAATAAAATCAAATCCAAAACTTAATTAATAAAGAAGCTTTTGGTTTAAATAATCTTATTTGATTTGATTATCCTTAAGAACTAGTTTGTTGAATGAATCACATGCTTATATTTGATTGTCCTTCCAATCATGTTAAATTTGGTATGTCATTTGAATTCATGCATCCATCTTTTCAAAATCAAGTAAAATAAAATGGATTCACTTTAGGTATGTGTTGATTTAATTTAATATATGCATATTATCATTATTAAATCCAAATGTATTTTTCAAAAGCTTATAAATGAATAATAATGTGTTATGATAGTTATAAATACATAAGAAATGCATGTGCTTATAGATTAAGTGTATGAATGTTGAGTTCTCTTTCCTCTATTCATGTGTTGATTTATATAAGATTGAATGGTAATGGGTATATATTGACATCTGAACAGAGGCTTTAAAGAGGTCATTTAATTACCTCTTCCTTATTTAACAATGACATACCCATTTGATTTCATTCTATGTATTTCAACATTAGAATTTGATAGAGCTTTAATTCATATATATAAATGATTCAATAAAAAATACAATCTTTGCATGGTTTTCTTTCCCTCATTTATGTATACATCCATGTGTCCAAGAAGTATATAGTCTGGACATCCGAATATGAGGCTTTAGTTAGCCCCAAGGAGGTCATTTGATTACCTCACTTCCTGGTTTAACAATGACATGCCTATATCTTTGTACATGTATATGTATATGTGAATGAAAATCCATTTTACATTAAAATTGCATGCATTCATAATTGACTAAGTGGTTGAATTAATTATCCATATGATTTGGAGCTTACTTCCTATGTTCATGTATACAAATTTACATATGTTTGAATGCAAATGGGTATATATAGGACATCCCGAGAATAGGCTTTAGCTAGCTCCAAGGAGGTCATTTTAATACCACACTTCCTTGGTTTAACAACTACACATGCTTATTTAATTTCATTCTTATGTCCTTTTTGTATAAGAATTTGGATAAATTTTAAAATTAATATGTTTAAATAATTCAATCAATTAAAATATAAATTCTAAACATACACATACATTCATTATTTAAGTGTGCTAAAATATGTTGCATGTATATACTTAGATTAAATCATATGCATGTTACATGTGATGGAAAAGAATGATTTAATATATGTCATGTGGTAGTAATTCAATTAAATTAATCTTAAGATGCCTTTCATTTTGAATAGATTATTTAAAGTGAACTTAAGATTAATTAAATCATTTAATAAGCCATTCACTAAAGAGAACTAAATCAAATTAATATACTTTAGAAAGTGACTTAAGTTAGGATGAAAGAGGGCAATCCTCCTTTCCTCTCTTTATAACACTTAGTTGAGTGTAACAAAATGAAACAAAATAAAACACAAATTAAAATTCTCAAATCAATTAAACTACTTCAAGTGAAATCAACCTTTCATGTTAAATTGAATCCTTCTACACTTAGAAAATATAACACTAATGCCTAACAAGACATACCACATAAGCCTTAATACACACATTAGAATTAAGTCACCACTTATAGCTCTAAGTTAGGATGGTGTATGATGTGATGTATTTTATTTTATGATATTATTTTAGATTGGATGTATGTATTTATTGATAAGTCAATATTAGCCTAATATTTTCGAGGGATTATGCTTAAGGGATGCTTAAAAATAAATGTGAATGCTCTTTTATAGGTTGCTTAAATCCTTAAGCATAATCCAAGTTAGATAGTGGGCTTTTTACCCATGTGTAGGTACTAAGTCCAAATTATAAATACAACTTGGGATTATATGTATATTTAGCTAACCTCTATTTTGTAGGTGTAGATTTGATTTACTTTTCCCACATAAATGTAATTTTGCAATAGAATTAGATTAGTGTTATGGGGATTAGGATGAGCAATGACATAAGGCTTTGTCTTGGGTGCCCTGATGCCTTTGAAGCAAGCACCATCCAAATCAAAGAGGAACCAAATCAAATGGAGATATGAAGAAAGAAGACCCCATAGCATTTAATACAATTATAATTATTCTTTCATATTCTAGGTTGTATAAGGGTAGAGCTACCCATCTTTTCTCTCTTGTTATATGAGGTACCCAACCTCACACCTTTTATTCTTTTATGATAGTTTATATAATTATTTGATGTTATGTTTACATTGTGCATTAGATGACATGCTTTAATAGTTTCTTAAATGATTGATGCTTTAATGTGTGGATATGATTAGGCTCTTAGGATAAAAATAAACTTTTCTACCCAACTAATCACTCATAATAAAAAATTTTAAACATCTCATTCATCATAAAGCCTAAGACATAAATAAGATAATTAAAAGATTTAGCAACCCCTTAGTATATGGTTGTATGTTTCACATCATGCATGCATACTCTTTCTCTGAACATGAAGGATATCCATCCTTGTACGATAAAGGAATGCTTGACTGTGAGGGCATCCCTTGTGGTGGAGAGCACCTTCTTCTAGTTGATTTAACCCAAAACATATTTCATCATGCATTTAGCATAAGAAATCCTAAAGCCTCTATCAAAATGATGTGTCTAAAATGAAATAAAATTTGAAAATATTTTGCATCTATAGATTAAGTCATATGCTCATACCACTCATGCTTTAGTCTCTTAGGGAGTGTGTTTAGGACTTTAATCTCTTTCTAATTAAATAACTACCCTAGCTATCTTGCAATTCATAAGACTAGACTATATGGTTTTAAAATCATTGGAGGAGTTACAAGCTACCACTCAGTTATAAGTCTGTTGGACAATTTATTCTCTCTGGAGGTAAAACCCTTATGTCCACCTATCTTTAGATTTAGGTCGTGTTTTCATAAAGCTCCCTAGATTTAGGATCCGGTAGCTATTTTCTTCGAGCTACAATCATAAATCCTCACCTCTTAAGCATTCCCACAACCTTATGTTAGTGCATTATAAGCCATAGTAATCTAATTAAATTTCAACTCAAAACATATAAATCTATTCAACTTTAAAATTATAAAGCTCAACCATAGGATAGATTGGAAAGCTCATGATGCTTTCTAGTATCATAAGAATTTACTACTTATTTCATTTGGATTCCAAAAAATAATTCTTCTTAAACTTTCCCAATTGATTTTCCAAATAAAACCAATCTTTTGATAGTCTAACCTTGAAATCTTTGGAGATGATAATTGTCTACTTTAATCGAGAGTATTCTAGAAATTTCATTTCTAAGATGTAATTAACTATGAGGCTTGCCTCCATGGGAACTTAAAACCTAGTTTAATATAAACCTTGCTTTATTCATCCATGTAAAGTGGGAGAAATCTCTACAAAGACCCATCATGCCTAAAGAGTCTTTATTACATGATTAGGTCCATTGTAGTAGGTGATGTTCTATCTTCGAGATAGTACATCATACCTCAATGTTGTACATCACCTCAAAAGTATCCCCCTACACCGCTGGTGTCCCCTACATCCAAAAAAATAAACACCACAAGGCCCTCTCCTTGTTCATTGAATTTTCAACATCATTCTTTCTTTTGGATTTTGGAGATGTCGATCCTCAAGTAGCAAGGTTCTTAGACTCATAATGTTGATTGATACACCGGTCAAGAACTCTAGATAGCTATCTGCCAACATCCACTATAATGTAAAGTGACAGTTGTGCTCGGTCATCCCTAGGAGTAAGTCTTCATCGCTGAATGTAACTCCTAAGATGTCCTTCAAGTGGCATGCCTCAATTTTAATAGTGGTCAACTGAGCTAAGCATATCTCTAGATCAAGTAAGGCCTTGATTAGGGATTTTCTCATCTTTTTGGATAAGACAAGGGTGTCGTATATGCTTAACTTAGCTAGAAACTTTCTAAGGTGAGCTAGGACATTGTAATCAACTGCTTGGTCCTCCATATATCTATGGGTGGAGCATCCCATGGAGGGGCTATATGCACACAGAACCAATGACTTACTTACCCTTATCTAAGGTGCTACCCAAGGTAGAACAATGTCACATAAGTTGACTAGTGACTTCTTGGAATGATGAGCTTGTGGAAAGTTCTACCTTCTCATCGCATCATACCTAGCTTCTCCTATGGGATCTTCAGTCGCTAACTCCAAGTCAATCTCAAGAAGTAAACCCATTGATTGATTCAAGGATAATCCAACTCAATCAAAAGGAAAGGATCATAACTACTAGAGCTATTTTTTATTTAGACAGAGCTTTCAATAGAATAAAATCAAGAGCAAAAAGTAGAATATATAAAGTAAATAGCTTTCTTCATTAATATCTATTTGGGTGGAGGTACATGATAAATCAAGTAAAGTAAGCAGAGTAAGGGATTTAGTGCCCTTATCCATGAGATACAATGCTCCCTAAGAGGAGAGCTAGAGAAGAGGTGGTAGCAACTGGAGGGAGTACTGACTTGGATGGTGGCTATGCTACGACTATCCCGGGCAAGTATGGTGGGTCGCTCATGGGCTGTCACCCTCCTCGAGTTGTCCTTGCAACTAGCAAACATTCCTTGGTGTTGAGGTTTACTGTGCACCTACAAGAAAGCTTGATCTTAGAAATGATCTTCTTAGAGGTTCGATAGGAGATATCCTAACCTTCGGTCTTAAGAGGATCACAAGTATCCCCAAGGATTACTCTAACGTAACGGATGGTTGTTCTAATAAGTATTCCTTAGGGATAACTATGGCTCTCAACTTGTGCGGCTCAAGCTAGTCCTTAAAAGTGATACAATCCTCTAAGACATGGCCTAACATATAGTGGTAGGCAATAGCTAGATCTCATTTTGTCCACTTCCTCCTCTTAGACTCTGTAACGAAAGTCAGTTTCTAAGAGATTCTTAAAGATTTTCCTAACTCCCTCTTGAATGAATATGGCTTATTCAATCTATCAAGAGTAGGTGGAAAGTAGCCGGCGATGGATATGAATACTACCAGTAGGCTAGGTGGTGGAAATGGTCTACGTGTGGCCTGGTGGTTAAAGAGGTGTGAAGAAAGGAGGTGAGCTGTCTCTCATCAACTCTCGGTCGCTTCTCCTCCATTGACACAACTATCCCTAGCTTCTTCTCAAACACCTTCGGTTTGGGCCTATAAGATTGGTCGAAAGGGCAACTATTTGGCCTCTTGCTTCCTCCTTGATGATTAATTTCTCAAATATTTTGATGGTAAAGCCTTTAAGCATGAAGGCGACCGGGCCATGGATATTCTTGAGATGATTCTCAATGGCATGTTGTTCAGACAACTGTGGTTAGCATTTCATGCACAGGTTGTGCCATTTGAGAATGTAATCAACAAGTGACTCTTTGAGTTTTTGTTTCTTTGTAATGAGGTCGCCTACAATCACCCTCTATTGAGCTCAAACAAAGCACTTGATGAAGAGGTGCTCCAACTCAATAAAAGTATCCATTGAACTCGCTCTGAATCAAATCAAATGCAACAACTCACGACCGATAACAAAAGGTAAAAGAGGATCATATTGCCACCGTTGTTGCAACAAATTCTAAAGTGTGCAATGTGTTACTGGTTCCCACTACCATCAAAGAACTTGAAGGATGGTGGCACAATACCTAAATAAAAATAAAAGCTAAATAAAACCTAAACCTAAAAAATAAACCTAAAAAATAAACCTAAAATAAATAAAAAAAAACCTAAACCCTAAACTAAAAAAAAACATAAACCTAAAACAAAACAAAATAAAATAAACATAAACCCAAATAA